>JAJOZX010011976.1:0-116273 GCA_023014485.1 Bathynomus jamesi
CGATGTTTCAACACTTTCAGTGACAGCTTCAAATGACAACAAGGCAGCATACAATTTTTCAACCTCATGAACCAGTGATTTGAACTCTTCATCTCGATTCATTAGATCAGTGAGGACCAAATTGTTCAAGCATTTGTCCAAAAGATGATGTCCCCGAAATGCTCGTTGGACGGATTTGCCAGTCATCATGTGCGTCACAGCATTTTCTCCATACACTACTTCTAGTAGTTTCCAAAATCCTGACCCTTGCATCAGATCAGGGTGCCGATCGCACCTAGCAAATTCATGAAAGTATGAAAACTTCCAAGGAGCAGGACAATATCTTTTAAGGAACTATTCTGCCCAGCGTCACAAATGATTTCTGATGCCTTCCAAAAAAGGGGCTGGTCAAAAGTGATGATTGCTGGGATGTGTTTCCATGCGAGATTGGATGGGTATGTTAGCGTTGACAGGATGCATGTCTTATTCCCGGGTACATGTCTATCATTGGCAGAAATACGACGGATGACTGACCAGGATACATGCGGCCTTGGTGGATGCTATGCATCATCTCCTGCTAATTCGGTGTAGGCTGAGAGAAACAGAAAGTTCCCAGAAAATGTCAATGCCTCGGTCGAAACCATGCGGCGCTGGTATTTTGTGGAAGTTGACACTTTGGTATACATGTTTAGCAAGGCGGTGTTCAGTGATATCAATTCGAGCTGCTTCAACAACGCTCAGTTCCGAGATGCCTTTTCGTTGAATGGTAAGGTTGCATTGCCGCCCAGGCGTTAACGCTGCGATCATACCCATTCCATGAAACGTTCCTTTACCATCAATTGTGATGACGTTGTGGTCCACATTTTCTGCTGCAAATAACAAGGACAAGTCTAAGATCTCCATACCCTCACCTAGCACATCTGGAGCTATCATGTTTGCCGCATTTTTTCCAAAGCATTGTACCTCAGAGTATGACGAATCAAAGCCCATAGAGTAAAGAGTGTCAATGAGGATTCGCGATCTATGTATATGGTTCATCTGAACAGAGAGTCCAATGTGTAAAAGGCAAATAACAGCTCTAGGTCGAACTGCTTGAATGATGGATTGACCGATGGTTGCGACTTTTCTTTGTGTCTTTTCCAACAAAAAGTAATTCTAGCATGGTGTGAAGGGAATCAGGGAGGTACTACAAAGCTGAATTGAGTTTTAGGTCTGATTTGTCAGGATTATTGTCTGTCACTGACGGAACCTCCGATTTGATATCATTTCTCAGTAATCTAGTGGCAGTTTCGATTATTGCTTTCTTTTGTGACTCTTCATCACCGCCCTTTGCTTTGTTGAAATATGACAAAAGGATTTTTGAAGTCTTTTCACGCATTGTCACTGTTTCCACGCTGCCCCTCACATTCTGATATGTATACAGAGTTCCCGTAATGTTCCTTTAGCCTGACTTTCATATACTGATTGCCATAAGGAGACGATTCTTCCTCCAATAGGAACTCCCCCATTTTGTTCGCGAGGCTTGCGATAGTTAATTGTTCCTCATCATTGGTCTCTAAATACACACATGTTTTTAGAAATGCTTGTTCCTGATCAGCAGCTTTTGGTCGACCAACTTTTCTCCGTTTTTCTGGTGGTTGTGAGAGATATTGTTGCTGTATGCCTCGTCCAGTTCGGAAGCTCACAAAGCATGAATGATGATATACGCAATCTGCCGCATGTAAATCACCCCCATAATATTCTATGCGACCTTTTACCTCCACCGCCCAATCATCACCTCGAGTGTTGCTACTTTCAATAATGCTCCTTGAAAACGTATCAGTCTTGACGTAACTCCAATCTAACGATGAACTGCCTCGTTCTTTTGAATCTGATTTCAAAACTTTACAAGTACAGAACAAACAGTCCGTTCGGCTATCATATGGCCCTGAACTACTGCGTGTGGTCCTCTTGGTTGCTTTAGATGGGACAGGTTGGCATTGCTTCGTTAAATAATTTTTTATGTCACTCGGATTTATGTACGCTTTGGAACCAGTAATAACGACACTGTCATCCTTTCTCTGAAGATTTGCTGCATTGATACCAGCAGTCCCTTTTTCGCGTATGACAACGGTGTCTTTTTCTCCAATGTCCTCACTACAAAGTGGACAAGCCTTCTGATTATCACTGCTCCTGCTCATCTTGAAGATCTGAAATAGTAAGAAAAGGAATGTTAATCAAACTGAATTGACAGAAACATTTCATCAATCGAAAATATGGATGCGTCTACTTGTCTTAGTTACACGTTATGAAGCACGTTAACACAAAAACATTTTCACCACATGACATGACCACATTTTCACAACCGCACACTGAACGAGCATAAACAAAAACATGCGATGTTAATGCG
The DNA here is from genome assembly GCA_023014485.1 of Bathynomus jamesi. NCBI lineage: Eukaryota > Metazoa > Arthropoda > Malacostraca > Isopoda > Cirolanidae > Bathynomus > Bathynomus jamesi. The sequence goes on from JAJOZX010011976.1 coordinate 2,369, forward strand.
TATGCGCTAAACAGATATTACGATTCAATTTTAGTCTGCTTACATCTGTCGTGTAATGTGCATAGCACAGTAATGAATAATTCAATCTGTGATGACGAGGTCATTGCTACATGGCAATAGCTTCAGCTGTCAAATGATCACTAAATTAGAAAGTTTTCGTTTAATTGTTTTACTTTAATTACTTTATTAATTTATTATTATTTTATTTATTATTTATTTATTTGTATTTGTAAAACTTTTTTACTTTAATATTTTTATTTATATTTATTTTATTATTTATTATTATTTATTTTATTTATTATTAATTATTTTATTACTTTATTTACTTCAATTGGTTTTATGTGATTCCTTGACTCCTAAAACCTAGGTATAGACACCAAAATCATCACTCTAGGATAAATAGTAACTGACTTAGAGCCATTTTAAGGTATTGGCGGCCATCTTGGCCGCCATCTTGGAAATTACAACTTTCCGGAGGTCACATTTCTATAGACTTTTTGTATGTTCATCAGTATGACCCAACAAACCAAAATCCAGCAAAAAAGCTTTTGTTGCAATTTTTTTACATTCAGCCTGTTTTTTTCATATATTGACTCTATTAAATTTATCCTTTATACTACTTTCGTCTTTAGTCTGATAATAGCCATCAGCAGTTAAAAAGGTTTCCTTCGCTTCTTTTGAAAAGTTGAGGACATTTTCCAAAGAGACTCGTAGGTGATAATAGCCCGTTCCTGCCGAGATGTTGACCTGATTTAAATACACCTCACACTGGCTGAATATGGAGTGTAGAAAGTTTTTTTCAGGGTATGCAGAGTAACTATCATCGCAGTCCGTTCCATCTGAATGGACTATACGCAGTTTAGCGTACATGCGCATGCAGCTTGGATCAAAAAAGTATGGGCCTGAGCTGGGTACCACGAATTCAATAGGGCACTCGGTGAACTAATTGTGTTTAATGGGTTAATTGTAATAAAGTCGCTATGCTCAATAGAAACCTGTGTAGTGGGCATATCGAAGAGGGACAGCTCCGATTTACAACATTGTGAGCTACACGGATGGATGAAATGCGCCATGACGAGTCAGAAATAGTACCACCTCTCTCGACAAGTATTAATCAGCCTATGATTCGTGAGAGCAGTGTCCTCAGCTTATATCATTTAAAAAAATGATCAGCCATGGGCTTCATTCGCTTAGAACACTTCTTTTTTGATGTCCTTTTACGTTTAGCGCCACGTGTTGGTAACCCCTTCTTCCGGACAGCCCTCTTCTCCTTTCCGCCACCAGGCATTTTTCGCTTTGCATCTTTGATGATTTCGTCCCGTGTACGTTTTAAATGTTTTTTTAGAGCTTCTTTAGGTTTAGTTCCACACATTATGTCTTCTATCGCGTTAAAACCTGATTGTAACGCCTTCCTTCCGAGGTATCTAGCACCTATCTTCAACAATGGGACAGCCGTGCGTAGTATGATTGAAAAAATGGATCGAAGCCCACTCCCACGCTGATATCTCACCCCTCGATAGAGAGTAAAAGGCCTTCGGGTCATTATAACTGAATGCGACGAAAGTGTAGCTTCACTGTTAAGCTCCCATCACCGAATAGGAATTTTTTTCCCTCAATCGTTCTTATATATATTGAGATATTGGTTAATAGATTAGTCGCAACATTCACATAATGGGGCTTGTCATATGTAATGCTCAAACTCTTCCCTCTATGGTTGGGAATGTGTGCAATGCGCAATAGCTTTCACCCAATTTCTCCAATTTCAACTGATACATTTAGTGTACAAGTCATGTTGTGCCTCGTGAAAGGTATCTCTTTGGAGGGCTGCACCATATCGACTTTCGGCCACAATTGTGAACAGCTCTTTGTCTTTAATATTTCTACTAAGAATGATTTTAACTTCAACTTGCGTGCAAGCGTGTCTATGTTTACGACTTCATAAAGTAAATCGGCTGTCAGGTACGACTTTTCAAGACTATTGTTTAAGCCCGTCACAATGTCCGTGGCTGTCATAATGACCGAGTCCTAGTGTTACATTTGTACTATAGTACTGTACCTCACCGAACAGGACTGATCGCAGTGTTATCTAAGGTTATGCCTAATTTTTCACACTCATCGACTCTTCTAAGGATCAGAAATATGATCTGTTCATTTTCAAGAGTTAAAAATTTGGTGGCTAACTGGAATTCACAAACACCAACTTCGTACGAATCACGTTCCAATTCAATGGGCCCATGGAGTTCTGTTACAAAGTTGGCCAGGGTGTTGTTAGGATGTACAGACAGAGAAGAGGACGGGAGTGTGACATAGAAGTGGTTAGGCGCCATGTTGCATACTATTTAAGCTTCATTATTGCAGCAGCTTTTATATAGGTGTTGAAGCTTTCTGGGTACCCTAGCCATTTCACCAGGTACATTTTTCTCTTTCCTGAACCTTTGCTGCCTAAAATTTTTTCAATTTTAAACACATTTTTCCTAAATTAAATGCCACTTTCTGCAACTCCTCGCGGTAAAAGCCTCCTGCGATTTCTTCCCCATTCAAATCTTCAACGTAATACATCATTATCTCGCCTTTAGGTCTCATAGCACTAACTTTAAAAATCTCACGTGTCCATCCTTGCTCAAATCCCTTCGCGAATTTATTTCCCGAACGCGATAGCCTTACATAATCATTGATTTTGAAACGTGTAGAGTGTGGCGGCGGTGTTCCATCTCTTCTCACATCAGGCTCTGGGCGCGTACCTCTTTCTAAAACTTCGTTAGGTGTTGTGCCAATCGTGCGATGGTGTGAACGGTTGTATGACGAGGCCAATGATCCCAGAATGTTTATATCTGTATGTGTTTTTATGTGTAAAATAGCGATGCATGCGTTCCTTTATGGTACGTTGAACTCTTTCAGCTAAAGAGGCCTTATGTATAGAATTGCTAGTGTAGTAACTGATATTAAACTCTGTCAGCATGTTCTGAAAAGCGCGGCCTATAAATTCTTTCCCCATATCCGTACAAAAATAGCCAGGAACCCTGTTTTCTTTCAACATCAGCGTTTTGGTAGCTTTAGCAACTGTTTCAGGCGATTTATTTTTCAGAGGAATTAGCCACAGATATCTAGAGAATACATCTATTATGAATAGGATGTAGCGGTAGCCATCATTATACACTGAATATCTTTGCATGTCTGTTAAATCCGCTTGCCAAATAGAGTCAATCGAAGCCGCTGTTGTCTTGGCCGTTTTAAACCTTTTTCTCACCGGCTTATGAAGTGTATAAGCATCCTGCTCCCAAAAACCTCTCAACATCTTTTTTCCCTACTCCATCATTGTAAACACCTCTGTACAGTCTATTAACACCGCCATAGGAGGCTGGGTTAGAAATGTCATAATAGCGTTTTCTTAATATGTTAGCCATTTGCGTATTTTAGAGACACGTGGATAAGGTTGGCCGTTTGTCTCTTCTTTCTCCTCTTCAGAGATGCTACTGTTGGGGTGATGGCGTACTCAGTTGTGACATGCGAGACTTGCTCCAAGTCTTTTAACCTATTCAGATTTCCTATCAATGTTTTGGGGACATTTATTTGTTGTAGTCTTGCTTTAATATGCTTCCATCCTGCTGGTGAGGGCCTGTCCCACTTTCTCACCAGATCATGGACAATGTCGACGATATTCGATCCCTGTACCCTTGTTCCTTCAACAATGACCTCGCCTGTATCGGTCCACTGTATGATGGGGTCCTCACTCAATAGATTATAAAGACTTAAGCCTTTATTCCTCAATGTATGTGGGAGACTGCTTTTTAATACATGCTCGATGTGTTGCGTTCCGTTATTCTTTGGTTGGCCATCTCTAACGTCGGGCCCAGGTCCTATGTCGCCATGCTCATCGTTGCTCGCGCTGTGCCTAATAACCACGGGGAGCTCTGTCGGATTCTTATAATCTTCGTACTCATGAAGAAATTTCTGCAGAGCCTCTTGGTACAAGATCCTTTTCTCATCAGGTGACTTTTCACTGTTTAATAGGGCTAAATTCGCTTTCCATTCTTTTCCTGCTTTTACGGGGTTCTAGAACCGTGTCTGGATCTTTGAACTTTGCAGTGAAGCATACACCTCGTGCGGAATCACTACCACTTTCTTCATTATATTAATCTAGTCAGTAAAGGTCCCAAAACTGAAAATAAGATGGGGAGGAATGATCCCCTCTTTGTACAATAATTCGCTTTTTCTTCCCCACAGTTTGACTTTTACGAGCGAGCGTACGTATTATGTTCTTGTAACGACGTAGGCGAGCCTTCTGAGGGGTTTCATTGGCACATTACATTTTATAACATTAAGACAGATTTCACAGATGCATTTTAAAAAGTCGGAGTCGATATTTTTAACAAACATCTGCTGCAATGCCCGGGCAATCGTTGATAGATTTTTTTAATTCACGGTATTTCTTCAGCCTATTTGTCATTCTGGAATATACACCGTTTCAGGCTCGTTTGGGAATATATTCGTTCTTAGAAGCACCCTAAACGTGTTTCGCGGGTGAAGGTCACAAAGCAAATATCCGTAACGCTGACTTGTAGCTTCTTTATAAACCTCCAAAAACTCCTTACGCTGATTCGGGAACATTTGATTGGCTAATACCCCAATTTGTGACACATCTCTACGTTGCGCGAATAAGACTAGATATTGTGTATTTAACGACACATCGCGCATGTATCTATTTTTGAAAAATAGATTCTGATTGATGAAGAATACGCTTATGTTAAGATGGTGGGAGAACACTGTAAATGTCTCGGCAAACGTTTTATCCATTTCCAACATGAGATCGTCAATTACAATGACTGTATGCTCATTTCCCTTTAACGAATTAACGTCATATACACCTTTGTGGAACAAAATATCATCTTGGTACTCGTTGAACACTGATTGATACGTCGAATAGCACCATATTACTTTATGCACAAATTTTGAGAACATCTCCCCTTATCTTTAATGATTTTAAGCATAAACACAGTTTTACCACATCCTGTAGGGCCAGATATAATACATGTGGATGGGCTTGTGAACCTGAATTTTTCTACAGATTCCATCTCTAACACGTCACACCCCTAAGTGGGCATTTACAAAATATAACAAAATTTAAGTGCTGCTCCTTATATTCTTGTTTTTCTTCTTCCCACAGAACCGTGAATGACGACGATGTACACTCCATCATCGATATTACGATGACCCCGATGACAGTGTAGCTACAGACTCCACCCCGCTGACGAACCCTCACCAGCGACACCTCCACACGTGGCAGTTCAAAGCGGAGGCACGATGATGAGAACCTTCCACGTCAGGTATAAACGTGCCAGGAGTGCACCGTTGCTAGACCCCCAGTAATAGAGCCCCAGCCCTCTACGTCTTACGACACAACCCCCACACTAGCTCCCTCCTCAAATATACCCCCTTATTCCTGTTCAAGTCCAGGTACATCCTCCACACCAGCAGCTTTTCTTGCTGTGGAGGAAAGTATAACATTCGAACTGGTGCGCACTGCTAACCCCACCCCTGTTCTGACTAGAAATTGGTACGTGGTCAGGGTTGACCCTGGCGCACTGTATAGCAAGAGTGTTGGACTGCGGCGCGTAGTTAAGCGTATTGTGGAGTTTGCCCTTCAGAACCGCGACGAACGTGAAGTCCGGACGAGGCTGTCCTTCGGGTTCCGGTTAGATGACGGGGATGTAGATGATTTTTGGGTAGTAATACCGTTCAGACTCTTGGCAACTGTAGACATAGAATATATCTTTGGACGTATAATGCAGGCCTCTCAAAGTAGTACAGCCTTCAATATGGACAACTTCACGGTAGATATTGACAGAGTATTCCGGGTTGCGGGTCATAGTGCCACACCTTATACTCTTAATTTCAATTCTCAGGCTATTTACAGAAAATATAAACGTCGATCGTGGTTGCGGCTTTATAGCAGTAGTCTTAGCCATATGTTTACTGTACTAATACAATCGCGTATAATATTGGCTGCCTACGGTTGTGCAGCGTGCCGTAAACTGGCTTCAGATTGTAAGCTTGAGTTTGAGTGTAATATGGGTCCTGAAGAGCTGAGAAGGGTAGAGCAGGAAATGAATGTTCGTATAGTTGTATTTGGAATGGATGATCGTCGTAGGACTGTGTATGTTTTTAAAAGCTGTGTGAGAGATCGTACAAGACCTCTACTTATTTTAGGATTGTCAGGAACATCGTATCTCCCCATCCGTAATATAAGGACTCTCTACGCTAGTTATGATAAAAGTCGAAAATATGGAAGGCATCATGATTTGTGTAAGGGATGTCTCGAGTTTGCGGATGATATAGTGAAACATTGTAAGGAATGCTACATGGTATGTGAGCAGTGTAAAAGCCCCAAATGTGAAAGTCGTGTAGTTGAAACCGAGAAGAGGAATGTATATGTGTGACGTACATTTTTCAATAATAAATGCTTTGAGCTCCATAAGTCAATTGGCACTTGCAGGAAAATGAGAATCTGTGAGTGTGGCATGTTTCATATGATGAATAATTGGGGTACGTTTGTGCATAAATGCGATGAAATTCACTGTTCTACTTATCAAAAAATATATAAGGTGGATGGAGTGAAGCATGTATGTTATATGAAAGATGCTAAGCTAAAATAAACCCCGTATAACCGTGTACCACGATATAAAAACTTACACAATCCCTGAAACCAAAGAGGTTATCCCACATTTACTCGTAAGCCAGACTATCTGCGATGAGTGCATGGAAGTCGAGTATGATGAGTGTCACAAATGTGGTAAACGGACAAACGTTTTTAAAACGATTGCACACGACAGCCCTGTGAAACTCTTTATATCATATATTGTCAAATTAGCAGACAAGTTCAAAAAAATTATCGTGTATATTCTTGCCCATAACGGGGCAAAATTTGACACACAGTTCCTTTATAAGGAATTGCTTGAACACGAGTCATCGGAGATATTTACAGGCGACCCCTTGAAAAGGGGGAACAAACTTATACAAATGCAGATAAAAGGTAATGTTCAGTTTAAAGATACTTTATCACTCACACCTTGTAAACTAGCCAAGCTACCCAAGGTAGTATTGCCTCCCCCGAAACATTACTTTAACTACGCCAACATGAGTGATAGTGAGCGTGAAGATTTTGACCGCTACTACAACAGTTTAATGAAACTAGTCGATACAATATAGCTGATGAATGTGAGCGTTATTGCGTGAACGATGTGCGCGTGCTTTGAGTATGTTTCCAGGCGTTCAGAAGGATGTACATAGATCGTTTCAAATGCGATCCGTTGCAAGTTGCAACCATGATCGCCTCAGTATGTTTTACAGTGTTCAAGAATAACTTCATTCCTAATGACACCTTAGACGTCATTTACAGAAACAGTCCCCGCAGTTATGAGCACAAGGCTATTTACTGGCTCATACTCAAACAGCATCAAACCGTGTTGCATAAAACACGCCCGCAACACGGGGGAAGTACCCATTAAGGTCAATGGTCGTGTTTTTTGGGTTGATAGTCTAAGTGAGGATCCAACCACTGGTGAGAAGACTGTGTACCCCTATAACGGCTGATGGTGGCATGGATGCCCACGCCCTGAGTGTGCCGTCACAGGGGACCTCCATGGAAGATCCCCCGCCGACAGCCTCGCACGGACCCGTAACTGCGATCAACTTATAGGCTCCCGGTTCACTCACATGATCGTGTGGGAGCATGAGTATGATGCACGGATGGAAACAGATGGCCAGTACCATGAAGAAATAAGGGCCATCAAACATTCAATGATGTTGGAGCCCCTCAAATGCGGTGGCAGCTTATTTGGAGGGCGTACAAACCCATTCAAGCTATACTGTCCGCCTTCGGAGGGCGTGAAACTCCATTACTACGACTTCTGTTCTTTATATCCCTACGTGATGAAGGACAATCCGTACCCCGTAGATGCGCCTGAAAAACTAGTGGGCCCCGCCATGCCAACCATCGAGGAGTTCTCAGCTAACTTGAGTAAGCGCTACTTTGGACTCTCTTTCGTAGACGTGCTACCCACTCGCGATTTATGGATGCCGGTCTTACCCGTTGTTATAGATCACAAGCTCATGTTTCCCCTGTGCGTGAAGTGCGCAGAGAAAAAAGGGGACTGTAATCATACACCCAACTAGCGTAAGATCAGAGGTGTATATACAAGCCCTGAGTTGGATCTAGCCGTTCCCCATGGATACAGAATATTGAAGATACATGAGGTGTGGAGGTTTCAGAAGCTACCCAACCTTTTCACGCAATATATAAACGCTTTTTTGAATGATAAGGTCGAAGCATCAGGGTATCCGCGAGGAGTTCATACCGAAGATGAAAAATCGGCTTATATTCAGCGTTACCGCGCCCGTGAAGGTATACAGCTTGACCGTTCCCAAATTGCTAAGAATCCTGGCAAGCGCTTTAGTGCAAAGTTGTGTCTAAACAGTCTTTGGGGAAAATTTGCACAGAATGCTGGCAAAGGGAACGTTCATTTGGCACAAAGTTATAGTGAAATCTGGGATTATGCCAACGCCCCAGATAAAGAGGTTATGGAGATCGTGAATGTAGGTAATACTTACATAATAAAGTACAACACCACCGAACCGGCCACAGATACCTCACGTGTTACAAACATACCTGTAGCCAGCTTCACAACGGCCTACGCCCGCATCAAACTTTGGGGACTACTGCAGTCTCTTGGGCGGAGAGTGCTGTACACTGACACAGATAGCGTAATATTCACAGAGAGGGAGGGTGAATACATGCCGCCTATTGGGGAATTCCTCGGAGAGTTGACTGACGAGATCAAAGATGAGTATGGTGATGGTGCATACGCTGACTCCTTTGTATCAACAGGGCCAAAAACTTATGGGGTACGGTTGAGGGTGGGAGATGATATGAAATATACCGTGAAGGCTAAGGGTATCGCGCTTAACCATGCGAACCGACGAGTCGTTAACTTTGACTTGTTGAATGATCTAGTGTGCTTGGAATATGAGGGCGACCAGCCACCCCGACTGACTGTGGGGACCCATAATTTTCGGGCGCAGAAACTGGGGTGTGTGAAGGAACTTAGGGGTACGAAGGAATGCCTTAACACCTATAGGAAACGTTACCAGGTGCCTGGTACCTATGATACCGTACCCTTTGGATACCTTAACCCTTGATTGTTATATATATATATATATATATATATATATATATATATATATACATATATTGTTAACGATATGTTTATTTATTACGTATATTTGTTTCAATTAGGGTTTCATTTTCTCCTTTGTGTGCGTGCGTTTTACAGTCCTAAGCGCCGCCCACAGTAAGCTCAATCAAAGGGTCACGTTACTGCTGCTACTACTTGGGCATATCTTTACCCCTGCGTGCTCAGTTGACCTGTGCAATCCCTGGAACTCAGACGTGTATTTTCTCACGTAGACGAAAAATAGTGATGGCTACTTTTGATATTGCGTGTTCGACGTTTATGAAGTGGTATTCGGTAAAGTCGGAAGATGTGGTGAATACTGAAAGACGACCCCTCCCCCCTAATTTGAGACTTTTAAAGCTACAGTGAATCGTGCGAAGAACAAGATGTTCAAATACTCTATGGATATTCTGGCGAGAGTATTGCCGGATTTCGAAGCACAAACGATGGAATGGACTATGGTGTAGGGTTAAACTGTATAAAAGCTTACATATACCGTGATGTGAAAGAAACAACACGTGCAGAAGAGAAGCAATGGATATGGATAATGAGTCTTGTTGATGAGTGGTTTGACAGGCAGTATTATGTCATGCTGCATCATACCGAAGTACGCGTACCATGCGGCTGAGAATGTAAACCTTGTCATCATGGACAAGCTAAAGTACTTTTACTACTACATTCATATATATCATGACGAGGTTCGCAGTGAGGTTGTGGCTGAAGGCCTGTGTGAGTTTTTAATAGAGTTTAGAGACGAGTATCGACTGTTAAACAAAAAGGATAAATACGATCACATGTTTCCCTCAAATAGTGCACCGGATTGTTAATGTGTGGAGAACGTCTAGTGCGCATAAAACATTAAAACTGAAATTACCCCATGTTTCGGAAAATTGCCCGGTATAATGGGTGCAAGTACTCGCATGATTCATGCTAGAACAAATCCGTACACGATTCCACAGCTTATGGTGTGACTCGCTGCCCTCCTCGATCCGGTCCGCCCACCCGTGGCTCATAGTCATCTCAGAGCTTGAACTGACTAGATGTGCACTCCTCGAATACGATGGAACTTCCTTTGAGAAGCATTCTCAATGCCGCGTACGATGTGTCCGTGACGAAGTCATTGCGCGTGTTCAGGCGTGAAACCGGTGCCATTATCTATGTATTTGAAACGATTTGTAGACAAGCAAACTCTGGTAAACGTAATGTTATTTATTTAAGTGTTAAAGAGATGAATAGTCTTCGTGATAGTTGAGAAGTGGGATGAGGACCGTTATAAAATACCTGCAGGTGTAGGTACAAGAAGAGAACAGATTAATGATGCCCGCTCATATGCCGTTGTTTGTACGTTGTGTATAAATAACGATCAGCCATGCATTGATATACGACTGATGGAAAAATGCATCTGATAATAACGTTCTTGTCCCTACGCGAAACCGATTCATTTGAATACGTCAATAATTGTAAGCCGATAAAAGATAACATAGCCCTCTAGTGGATGTTAACGGCGCTTTGGCTTCTGACGCTCAGGCGATGGCGGATATTTTTATAACTTTTTTGCGACAGTTTTTACCGTAGAAGACGTAAATAATGTCCCCGACGTGGACGATATCGTTCCATTTAGTCGCGAGACTATTTTGGATGAAATAACTGTTTACGAGGGTGAGATTGCGCATTATATTGATAGGCTAAAAGTTAGCAAGGCTCCAGGCCCTGACGCTTTTATCCAGACATTTGAAAGATTTGAAAGACGTTATTGTAGGCCCCTTAACGAATATTTTTAATCAGTCACTCGAAACGGGGATTATTCCTGAAGACTTCAAATTAGCTAACGTCACGCCCAGTTTTAAAAAAGGCGACCGCACGGTAGCTAGCAATTAAAGGCCCATTAGCTTAACGTCAATTGTCGGTAAACTTTTGGAATCCGTAGTTAGGGATCGTATCATCGATCACTTAGAAAGTAGAAATTTGATTAATAGTAGTCAGCATGGGTTTCGACGTCATAGATCTTGTTTAACTAATTTGTTAGAATTTTATAATGTATGCGCGAATACGATAGGCATAGAACGGCTGACGTTATTCATTTAGATTTTAAAAAGGCGTTCGATACAGTTCCGCATAGAAGATTAATTGCGAAGGTTAAAGCGCACGGTATACGCGGTCAGGTAGCTAACTGGTTAGAGAAATGGCTTCGTGCTAGGATACAGAGGGTCGTTGTTAATGGTAGTGAATCGGGGTGGTTGGATGTAGGTAGCGGTGTCCCACAGCGTTCAGTGTTAGGCCCATTGCTATTCGTAATTTAAATTAACGACATAGATGTAGGATTGACTAGTAACGTGTCAAAATTCGCGGACGATACTAAAATAGGAGGTAAGGTTGTTAACGAGGACGATAGAAATAGGCTCCAAGACGATGTAAATAGGATTATGGAGTGGACGGATAAGTGGCAGATGCAATTTAACGTAAACAAATGTAAAGTTTTGCATATAGGTTCTCGTAACAATAATTACACGTACACGATGGATGATAGAGAGTTAGCGAGCGTTGACGAGGAAGTAGATTTAGGCGCCGCACGCGTATCTAAGGATTTAAAGGTCAGGAACCAGTGCCTGGAGTCTGGCGCAAAAGTTAATAGGATGTTAGGCTTCATAGCGCGTAATTTCGAATTTAAATCGAAGAATATTATATTGCCCCTTTACAAGTCCCTAGTCAGGCCTCATTTACAATATGCCGTTCAGTTTAGTGCCCCTATTTGCGTGAGGATATTGATAGGTTAGAAAGGGTTCAGCGTCGTGCCACGAAACATTTCGTCATTGCAACAAGCCTTATGAAGATAGGATTAAAGAGTTAGACTTGCATTCATTCGAAACTAGATTAAGGGGGGAGCTTATTGAAGTTTTCAAAATCGTTAATAAAATCGATAACGTAAATTTTGACAAACTGTTCACTTTCGATAATAGCAATACTCGTAATAACGGATTTAATTTGCGTGGCAGACGTTTCATTACTAATATCGCTAAAAACTTCTTTACGTTTAAAGTAATTGATAAATGAAATAATCTTCCCGCGCCCGTCGTGAACTCTACCAGCGTTAATATGTTTAAAAACCACCTAGATATGTATTCTAAAAATATTAACGTTGTTTAAAATAAAAAACAATTGGCAACAGGAGCTCTGGGGGTGGTAATCGTGGATGAGTCTGTTGACGTCCAATGCCAGCTTGTGACATGCCAGCGTGTGATATGCCAACAAAAAAAAAAAAATTAGACTAACACGAACTTAGTTGTAGCTTGTTTAGTAAATTAACCCATTTTTTGTTATTCTTTATACTTTTTTCCTTCTTCTCTCCTTATTTGCATGTCTAACTCTCTTTATTGCATGTCTATTGTGTGCATGGTATGATAGTATTTGAGTTAAGAATGTGTTGCATGGTTTGTAATGCGTTCTTATTTTACTTCTTTTCATCTTTCACGCCTTTCCAGCCTGGTGGGCTGCATCCTCTACCTCCCTATGGTGTAGAGCAGGGCTTCTCAAACTTTTTTCACTTGCGACCCCTTGGATCAGACAAATTTTATCGCGACCCTTCACTCAATGTCATAAAAGCAATAGGTACTAACACTGTATATTTATGAAAAAATAATATTTTCAAAGGTTTCTGCGACCCCCAATAATATTTACGCGACCCCCTAGTTTGAGAAGCGTGGGTGTAGAGGATCGGTCTGCAACAGCTGGAAGAATGTGTTGCTTTGATTTAAGAATGTGTTGGTCTTGATTTAAGAATGTATTGCATGGTTTGTAAGCGTTCTTATTTTACTTCTTTTCTTCTTTCACCCCTTCCCGACAGAGTGGGCTCTACCTCCCTATGGAGGAGAGGACCATTCTGCAATCTTTTGTATTCTCTCCGACTATTTTTCTGACTTGTCGGCAGTGGCCGGCGGATGATGATGATAAGTCTTTTATTTCTTTTTCTGAATGAATGTTAACCCACGAGTGATAGGTGTTGCAACTTACTTAACCCCTAACTCTCTTCTCTTAACCCCCTACTCTTTCCTTTCTCTCGGGCTAACCTTAGATTGGATTTTAGGGTCTTTGTTAGCCTTAGCTTCTGTAGATCTGTAGATCATCGACAGAATGTTTGAAATCGTCGGATTCCGCAAGCTGAAGCCTATATTAGACGATCGTGTTGCGAATATGATTTATTTTGACACGGTTCTTGAATATGCATACACCGCTCTGCTCGACGGATTTATCGAATGAAGGGATGAACAAGGCGAAAATGGTCTAGAGCTGGATGCTTAATTAAAAAGTTTAGACTCTTCGAAATATCATGAACTTTGGGACAAATGACTTGAGCGGTACAGGGCAGAGCTCGCCTATACTGTTCACCCTGAAGAATTGTACCTCTATATAATGAGCAGATGTCGTTACGACTTAGAAGATTATTTCAATTGCCGCTATGCGTTGTGAAGAAGAGTTCACGATTGAAATGCTCGGGTCGTAAGAAAAAACCCTCGATTGGAAAGGAGTGTTTATAAACTTGTATTTAATAATGATGTGGTGGCTAACGATGCCCTCTTTGTGCGTGCTTTTGAATGTATTCTAGCCGTGTTTAAAGATAATTTGCCAACCGAATGTAAAGTGGGCACAAAAATAGTATTGAACGATATGAAGGCCATTTACATCGAGTATAGGTATCCTTATAACTTGAGCGGTGAAATAATGTTAAATCGTATTTACTGCGTAGTGCAAAGCAATAATGATATGACTGTAGACTCGATTACGTGCGAGTTTAGTATTTTAGTTAAGCGCAGTAGAACATAAAGCGAATGTATTTTGATGTATATTTATTTTTCAATATATTTAATTATTTAATATAATTGTGTATGTGATATATATATATATATATATATATATATATATATATATATATTTCATGAACTAATATGTTGATGATTATACTCCTTCGTTTTGTATATTATTATATTATTATTATTTTTTATTTTATTTTTTGATTATATATATATTCCTTCGTTCGTATTTCTTATATTATTATTAATTTTTATTGCATATATTCCTCGTTTGTATAGGATTGTGTATTTATTTTCTATATATTTCGTGAAATTGAATCCAATAATTCGTCTAAATAAACAGAATGTTGTAATGGTGTTTTATTTAATTCTTTTGGTTGTATACTGTATATAAACGATATTATTATTTAATTATATGTATACCAAATGGCTGGTGACGCATTCTAAACCGACTGACGGATTCCTAGGCCAACTGTCAAGAATAGCTGAATAGCGCAATCTGGCAGCTGAAAAGTTAACTAATATATACACATACACCTGCTTTCTAGGTCTTCTAAGTCAACTGGCGGGTTAAGCCAACTGTCGGATTAAGCCAACTGGCGGATTATGCCAAGTGGCGGATTTCTAAGCCAACTGTCAAGAATATATGCTTTAATTAAATAAATAGCGCAATCTGGCAACTCAACCCTAATAATGCACACCTGAACAAGCCATTTACGCCTTCTAAGCCAGATTAAGCCTTCTAAGCCAACAGGCGGATTAAGCCGACTGGCTTCAACGCCGACTGGCGGATTTCGAGTTCTAAGTCAAGTGTTGTTACCATAATCTCTCATTGAGCTTCTGCATCTGGCAGAAGCTGGATAGTCTCTTCCTCTCTCTCCTCCTCTCTCTCTCTCTCTCTCTTAGGTTAGGTATGCCCCTTTGGTGTTGAGGACGTCCCACCTTCTCCCCCAAAGAGGTCAGGTGGACTTCCCCAGCTTGGTGGGGGAGTGCCCTCCCCCTTTTTCTTGGCACCTTGGGGATGGCACTGGCACTCATTGCAGCATTGCATTATTGCATTGCACTCTAACATTTTGATGTCATACTACTGAGTGAACAGAACAGGAAGTGCTTATTAAAAGATCATTGATAAATAAAAGGAAAAGAGTGGGTGACAGGACAGAACCCTCAGGAACACCACTATTAATAAGTTTAGGAGAAGAACGGTGGCCATCTACAACTGCAGCTATAGTTCGGCCAGAATGGAAATTAGAGATGAAGGAACAGATAGAAGGATAGAAACCGAAGGAGGGCAGTTTGGAAATTAAAGATTTGTGTCAGACTCTATCAAAAGCTTTTGATATGTTTAGCGCAATAGCAAAAGTTTCACCGAAATCCCGAAAGGAGGATGACCAAGAGTCAGAGAGATATGCAAGAAGATCGCCAGTAAAGCGTCCCTTGCAGAACCGATACCAACGATCGGAAAGAAGGTTGTGAGAAGAGAGGTGTTTGAGAACCTTCCTTTTAAAGAGAGATTCATAAACATAAGAAAGGCAAGAAATCAAGGCAGTTGGACGACAGTTGGAGGGTTGAGAGCGGTCACCCTTTTTTGGGAAAAGCTGAATGAAAGCGAACTTCCAGCAGGAAAGAAAAGTACCAGATGAAAGACAAAGCCGAAAGAGTTTGCCTAGGCAGGGTGTCAGCACAGAAACACAGTTCTTGAGAACAACAGGAAGAACATCATGAGGACCGCACGCCTTCCTAGAGTTGAGCCCAGATATGGAAGAAAAAACGTCTTTGGAGAAGATTCTAATTTCAGACACTTAAATCATAAGAAGAAGGAAATGGGGGAACAGCACCGGAATCGTCCAGGGTTGAACTGGAGGGGAAAATATGAGCGAAGAGTTCAGCTTTATCCAGAGAAGTGTCAGCAACTGAACCGTCAGAATGGTAAAGAGGAGGGAAAGAAGAAGTAAAGTTGTTAGAGAAATTTTTGGCTAGATGCCAATGAATTGGATAGATTTTCGCAGTTTTGCCTGATAAATTAATCTTTGGCGATTCGAAGAACAGATTTTATACGATTCCGGGCAGAAATATAAGCTAAATGAGAGACAGAAGTTGGATGGCGACGGTACCCTCTGAACCGTCTGTTGCGGACAGCATTAGAATAAGGAAAGTTAAACGAAGGTTTTTCTGCATTAGTAATAGGAATAGAGTATGGAATGTACAGTCAGTTGCCCGCATATGTAATATTCCTCGCCTCACAAGCGACTCCGTACATGTGGCAACGCCGCAATGTTAGTTGGGGTGGAGGGAGGACAACCAAGTCCAAGTCTCTGGTCATAAAGATAAACAATTAATATGATCGTGAACAGCGTTGAATTCCATGTAGTTTACTCGTCTTATACAGTAATAAGGTTCCATTATGATTAATGCAAATCTATATGAACAGCTACTACAACATAACTTTTTATTACTAGTAAATGCGAAATGCTCGCCTGCAGGAAATTTTCGCGTTTTTCGCGTAGACTATAGTTTATGCGAAAGTATCTAGCAGGCGAAAATTTAACAGTTTAAACTAATCTTTGGAAGATAGTAAAAAAATAAACCTTAAATCATTAAAATACTTTATTTGAAAAGTAAATTCAGTATATTGTAATAAAAAATTGTAAAGTAAAAGCAGTTAAAACATTTTAAATTATACTGTATTATTACTGTATAACAAGAATGTCATAAATGCCGCTAATTTCCCAACCCTTCCAAATGGTCTCCCTCATTTTGTGTAGGTTATCCCATGCAAAGACAATCCATTTAGCATGAATAGGTTTCAGTGTGGAGAGCTTCAAATCTATCTTACCAATAGATTCATTTCCGTTGAGTGCTGCTGAAACTTTATCTGCATACCAAGAAAACTTGCCTTGATGTACGACCTCAAACTCGACTAATCATAGTCCAGGATAAATGCCGTCATTTATGACGTCATTTTAATCTGTAAGATTATAACTAGCAACTGTTGACCGCGAAATTATGATGCCGCAAACTCGTCCAAGGATATGAAAGAGCGAAAATTTTCTGCCGCGAAATTAACCTGGTTTACAGTATATATACTTATAAACTTGTGCAATATTATACTCAGGCACGGATTTAGCTATAGGTGAAGTAGGCGATCGCCTAGGGCCTCGCGCCAAAGGGGGCCTCGCTCAAGCCGTTATTCGCGTTCTGTTCAAGTGATATTAATGATTTAGAACTCTATGAAGAACTTAAAGTACTTTGCAGGTTTATACCTGAGAAAACAGATCTCGGAAATGCCCTTGTTTATATAGTGCATAAACAACTAAGTGAGATTTATCCTAATGTTTATGTTGCACTTCGAATAGTATTAACCATCCCAGTTACTGTTGCTTCGGCTGAAAGAAGTTTCTCGCGTCTCAAACTTATTAAAACATATTTGCGTTCCACCATGTCTCAAGCGAGATTGCAATCATTAGCTATGTTATCAATAGAAAACGATATAACAAATTCATTAGATTATTCTCAATTAATTGAAGAGTTTAGCTCGAAGAAAAGTAGAAAAGCATTGCTGTAATATTCAAGGAGCATCTGAACCAAATATTAAAGCATTAATATTTAGCCTGATAAGTCGATCGCTCACTATTATAAAAATGAAATGTCAACATCTCTTATACATCACATATGAAAAACGTTTGTATACTATGGAAAGTCATTACCTATAATATTATATAAATCTTAGAAATCATTGTCTTATATTTTCGATACAAATCTTGATTCATATTATAATTTATACTTATTTGTATGGTTTATTTATATTTCTTATACAATTTCCATGCGTGATTATTTTGGTTTGGTTTAATTTTTAAGTGCTGGCATAGTTCTGTCTATGCGGGATTCTAATATTGCTGGTATAGTACCGATAATTAAGTCCATATTTTCATATATATAGGCCTAGGGCCTCGCAATTTCTAGATCTGCCTAGGGCCTCGCAACTTCTAGATCCGGCCCTGATTATACTCATGTTTGTGAAATGACGTTGATGGGCCAAACCGAGGTGTTGACATGGTTACTGGCATGATCTATGTTCATACCATATTTCTACACCGTATGACGAACACCGACTCTGAAAATGAATCCAGCTCAAGATAAAATTGCACAGCGATGCCAGATAATTGGATGCGGGAAGCAGGCCTCTCTGTAGCTGACATAGGCATGGAACTGGAAATTTCGAAGCCTACTGTTCGACGCTGGGTGCAGAGGTGGCAGGAGACTAGGAATCTGCTAGATCGTCGTAAGTGTGGGGCACCAAGAAAGACCACCCCAGAAGAAGACCGGAGAATAATTAACGAAGTGCAGAACGGTCCTATCAACAACGCAGTCGCCATCCGGGAGACACTCCATATGGGCGTGTCAGTGGATACCGTAAGGAGATGGTTGCATGAAGCAGGATATCACCACTGTACTCCTACCAAAAAAGAGAGGATCAAGGAACGACATTGTCAGGCCAGGCTCTCGTTTGCTCGTCAGCATAAAAATGATGATCTTGGATACTGGAGTAGTTATCTTATCTGACGAGACGAGAAGACGTTTGCGTCTACAATTCACGGCCGTCTTCGGTGTTGGCGACAGGACAACACGAGATATGCCCGCCAAAATATTTACGAAGTGGCACGGAGTGGGCACGTGACGGCGAATGTGTGGGGATGGATGCATCTGCAATGACTAGGAGAGCTGACTGAGATCCAAGGAAGGTTTACGGCAGATCAATATATAGAGATCATGGAGGAGGTGATGCTGCCTTCTGTACGCGCTTATGCCTTGCCCTATCCTGAGCAGATTATCTTTATGCAGGTACAGGTATGTTGTATTTGTGTGTTATAGAATATTATACTATTACTAGAGTAAGATTTATGTATTACACGCATTTGTATGTCCGGTTTCCACATTTACATGGGACGAATAATGGTCATAAAATTGTTCTTTAACTCTTTCAGTACTATGACAACACTTTAGGATTTTAATTTGGATAACTGCAGACTGTATTACGGCACACAGTTACATTTAGCTGAGAGAAACCCCCTAATACATAGGGGTTAAAACCTACTTCGAATAGTGGGTTACTGATGAAGCGTATGGATGAGATATAATTCCACTTTTAATATTTAAAATCCATTTGCAGGACAACTCTCCCATCCACAACGCCAGGATTGTTAGAAGGTGGTTTGAGGAGCAGCGAAATCTAGAACTACTGGACTGGCCTAGTAAGAGGTGTGACCTCATCCCCATTGAGAACGTGTGGGGGAATGTGGTGAACTCGTGGGAGCTCGGGCAGGAGCGGACCAGACGCCAGCCGCTGGATCACATTATGGCTGAGTGGGAGATGTTCCGAAGGAACCCACACATCATACATAACCATGTTGCATCTATGCCACACAGATTACAAGATGTAATAGAAAATAATGGGGGATGGACCAAATACTAACTATGAACCGAGTACAGCTGTGCCATTTATGTTAATCTATGGCAAATTGTGAGCATTTTGTATAACTTTATCATTTTGTATGATAAACTATTTAGCGAAACATTCTCAACCATTGCATATTCGTTGTAATAAAGAATTGATGTTGTATTGTATATATTATATATATATATATTCCTTGTTAAGCTCTAATAATATCTATACATTGATAATGCGACAGGAAATTTGGAAAACATTAATGGGTTTATCTGTCCATCGTGATTAAATAATTATCTCTCCACATTGATAATACAAATACAATCTGGAAAACGCTATTAATATAATAGGCATCAGCCACAAACCGTTGGTGATATCCTGCTTCATGCAACCGTCACCTTACGGTTTCGCTGACGCGCCTATATGTAGTCTCTCCTGGACGGCGACAGCAAGTAACCATGTCAACACCACGGTTTGACCCATCAACATAATTTCACAAACATTATTGTAATATTGTATGAATTTATAAGTATATATAAATATGTTTATGCTAGTATAAACGTGGATTATTCTTATGTGATTTTGATAATCAGTTACTGTTATTTAGACCGACACTGTTAATAAGTTCTTTGTGCAACAATCGATAAGCCATTTCCCACTAACTCTCTCTGCTCCTCTACCTCGCTCTCTCTCACAGTCTTAATCTATTTTTCGCTCAATGTCACTGCATATATATATATATATATATATATATATATATAATATATATATATCTATATATATATATATATATATATATCAGTGGCGTGCGGTGATTTTTCGTCAAGGGGAAGCAATTCAAGCAAAAACAACAAAGATTATATAAAATAAAAATAAAACTTTAAAATACTCGTATATAATAAAAACAAAACACATATAATCATACTACTTACTTTACTTATAGGTTAATTCTATTCTTCTTTCTTTTTTATTAAATATATCTATTATTTCTTCGTAAAAGGCATCGGTTTTCATATCCTTAAGAAGCTTTTTCTCAATTGAGATTAAAGCTAAACTTGCAAGCCTTTCTTCCCCTTGCGCATTTCTAGCGTAGTTATGTATTCGCTTTAAATGAGAGAATGACAGCAGACAGCACGAAAAGTTGCCAGATATTTCAAGAAAATTAACTATAAGATCTGGACAGCGACTTCTAAATTGCTTCCTTTTTGACATAGGGAAGGACGAAATAACGATAAATATATATTCTTTTTCGCTTAACATGGCCATGGAATTTTTTAGTAGAAAAACTATATATGAAACTTGTTGTATTCAATAAATACTACATTATTAAACATTAAATGAGTTTTTAGAATGGAAAGAAACAATTTGTAACAATAAAAAAAAAGCGAAAGTCATTGGGAAAAAGGATGCATTTCGTCAATTGTTGTCCAACTCGAGATTTTTTGCGTCGGCTTTCTAAAGGTTCTTGCACGAACGGCAACCAATGTATATACTATGTATCCACCTGATTACCAATCAAATGCTATAAATAGTATAATAAAATGATTTTGTACAAATTATTAACACATATTGAACTGTTTAAACTTTAAAGTATAATACAGCATTTTCTTCTTTCTTTGAATAGGGAAGCATTGCTTCCCTTGCTTCCATGGACCGCACGCCACTGATATATATATATATATATATATATATATATATATAATCGTGTAGATTCGTAAGTTAATAAAGGTTTAAAGCTGCACACGGATTCTACAAACAGCTTTATTAGTAATGTTACATGAATTAATATACTCAAGACTGGTGGGTGGGGAAGGGAAATGAGGGAGTGTGGAGGATGGTTGTGTAATGTCTATTTTCGGTTCAAATTCACTAGTATATAAAAAGTTGTATTGTGGTGTCTGTTCATATAGACTTGCAGTAATCATAATGGAACTTTATTACTGTGTAAGACTAGTAAACATTGTGTTCATAAAGATAAACGATTAATATGATCGTGAACAGCGTTGAACTCCGACATTACATTATAATTAAGGGCCGTTCATAAATTACGTAACACTATTTTTGCTAAAACTTGACATCCTCCAGAAACGTTCTGAAACGCTAGACCAGACACCCCCTAAGATTTATGTAACACTTCCCCCACCCTACACCCCACACGTTACGGAACGTTACAAGGGGGGTGTCAGGTTTTAGCAAAAATAGCGTTACGTAATTTTTGAACGGCGCCTTACCTGTATGTCAATGTTATATGTTGTTGGACTCAGTTGTTCCCCTTCCACCCCACCTCCCCCCAGTTGGGGTACCTTGGCTATCGCTGCGGCGTTTCCACATGTACGGAGTCGCCTGTGAGGCGAGGAACATTACATATGCGAGGAACTGTACGCCTCCATGCCCGAGAAAATCACCTCTGTGGTCTCAGCCACGGAAGTATTAATCATTCCATGGGAAATAGAGAAGTACTGCCTAAGGGCCTCCCAATTAACGGCGCTAAAGTGCCAAAGGCGCCTTCTCTTGGGAGGATCCAAAGGCCAATGGGAGCGATAGGAAAGGAAACAGATATAACATTGTGGTCCGAGGAACTCAAAGGTAAAAAAGTTTGACAGAGTAAAAAAGAAGGATGGGAAGTGATAAATAAAGTCATAATGTTGGGCCTATCGGGGATAGGAATAGGGTGCTGTACAATCTCCTCTAGGTCATTCAGGATAGAAAAGTTGTAAGCTAGTTCACTAGAGATTTTTGTGAAGTGAGAGGAAAGCCAAAAGTGGCGGTGAACATTGAAATCACTTAAAGTGGAGATTTTAGAAAAAGGAGAGTGGGATAGAATGTATTATTTATTTATATTTATTATTTATTTATTTTTCCTTATCAACATTTTCTTATCTTACCCCCTCCACTCCCCCATTGCTTCGCACTCCTTCACCACCATATATATAAATTTTTCTTATGAACTCCATTACACCCCACTCATCCATTACACCTTATCACCATCTTTCTTGTCTTATTTTCCCATTCCTCCCACACTCTCCCTGCACTATATATACTGTATATATATATTTTTTTTCCTCATGACCATCCTCTTTATCTTACACCACTCCCCCTTATCAAACCCATTGTTTTCACAGGTGTGATTAAAATTTTGCTTTTTCCCCTTTTCCCCTCTTTTCCCTCTTTCCGCTCATTTCCCCTGA
Organism: Bathynomus jamesi; assembly: GCA_023014485.1. Classification (NCBI taxonomy): domain Eukaryota; kingdom Metazoa; phylum Arthropoda; class Malacostraca; order Isopoda; family Cirolanidae; genus Bathynomus; species Bathynomus jamesi. The sequence continues at coordinate 25,038 of JAJOZX010011976.1, forward strand.
TGGTACTTCCGCTTCCCCTATCCCCACTCCCTTTGTTTGCATGGCAACCACTCTTACTCAATGCGCACATACTACTGGGGTCTCATGTCTAAATTTAAACATTATGGCAACGATCCTTGAAAGCTTTTTGAGATATAATTTAATGAAAACTCCATTGCAAATTCTTGTCTAGCATTACACCAAGAAATTTTGTTACAGTACACTCCAGTGCAGCGATTTTATCAACATTTAGTTCATCAAAATACACATTTAGTTTATTGTTAAAGGTCGTGAAATTTGTTTAACTAGTATTTAGAAATAGTTTATTGGTGGTCAACCATTTCATTACATTGATAAATTCTGATTTAAATATATTCTTGGTTGAATTAACATTTTTGCAAGAAAAATAGACAGTTGTATCCAGGGACGTAGCCAAGGTGGGGTGGGGGGGCCGACGGAGGCGGTCGCCCCCCTTTGGAAAGTCCATGAAAAAATCTGCGGTAATTACAATCAGGTTCACCGCCAAACTATAACATTTAGCAATTTGGTATCTATATATAATGGAAGGAGTGTCTATATATATATATGAAACTCTGTAGAAGCGTGTTCCGATCTGAAAAAAGTTGCTAGAAACATCTCCAGGGATCCCACCAAGTTTCATAAAAATAGGTTCAGCCGTTTTTACCTGAAGAGGAGACAGACAGACAGACGGACATGCGGTGAATTATGGTATGATGATGAAATAAAAATATATTTTAACGATGCTAGAACTTTATGCTAGATTAAATTTATGCCTTATACGTGAGAGTTTCATTTGGATCTCTTCTAATGATTTCGTTATTCATAGATATGTTATGCTGTTAAACGTGTATTCAATAAATGTGTGAATAAAATAGTTACTTTCTTTGTTAAATATGAAAACCATAGGATCAATACCTGATTTCAAATTTCAGAAAATACAAGTAATTACATCATAATATAGCTTAGATTGCACCAATGTGATTGTCCTATCCAAACTTTTGTTGGAAAGGGTACATATTTCATGTGAATGGCTGTATAGTGGCTGTTCAAAAATGGCAGTTGCACTGACATTTTCAGACAGTCTTTACACAAAATAAGCTTAAAATGCGCTGACGTACGGAGCTCCGCCCCGGACCCCGCTGGAGGAGCTTCCAGCTTTCCCCCAGACCCCCTAACTGTATGGGTTCGCCCGATTCACCACGGAACCTGACGAACGTAGCTGAAGTTCTTACCCCTCCTTGGGACATTCCTGGCTACATCCCTGGTTGTATCATCTGCAAACATTATGAAATTAAGCATATTAGATGAGCGTAGAAGGTCATTTATATATAATTTATATACAGTAAATGTTTCCAAGTATTTAAAAAAGAACATAGGTGGCCAACATGCGACCTGTGAGCCAGATACGGCCCTCCAAACCATTTCTTCTGGCTCACCTTAATTCCAACAGACTTTAATAAGAGATTTATGGATTTCTCCACACATGGCAGCGAGATTCATTTATTTGAAAACCTTTTTGCAGTCGATCTGAATGATATAAAAATCGCGCTACAAATCGAAGTAATTGAACTACAGTGTAACAATGTGTGGAAGGACAAATTTAGGGAGGGTGATTTAGTGGAGTTTTACGAGTCCTCATCAACAGAACAATTCGGAAGTACCTACATTTGTGAGGCAACATTTTCGAGGATGGAAGATACCAAATCTAAATTACAAACACAACTGACAGATACATATCTCTACGCAACCATCAAGCTTGGTATTTCGAACCAAGCACCCAATATTGACAAGCTATCGTCTGGCAAAAAGGCAGTCTTTCCACTAAATTGGTAAGTACTGATTTTTAGGTGCGGCTCGTCACTGCTGTGTAAATGTGCAATGTTGCCCACTTGAAAATTAAATTTACGGTGTTTCTCGTTTGAGGTAAAAAAAAAATTGGGGGACTTACCCCTGCGATAGGTGTGTTGGAGGTACCAGAGGAATTGTGTGAATGGGGTGCAAGCGGCCAAGATTGTCAGATCCAACGTTTTGATCTTTTGGGTCAGTCCGTGGTCTGCAAACTTTTTCACTCGCGTTTTCGTTGGATGAGCAAACAAATTAGTGGGCTCCCTTCCAATAATCTATTTGGGATCACCTGAACATCAGGGCCCCCATGTATTCTTGTTTTTTGCTTTGCAGTACCAAATATAATAATAAATTAAATTGAATGCCCGGTTAGGTCAACTGTACGCCCTTGACAATTGGTTAGGTTAAGTCGTAATATTTTCGTTAATTTTAACGAAGATATCATTTGGTAATTGAGGCTGGGGCCCTGATCTTCAGGTGATCCTCTATTTGATACACAGTTTCATAGAAGATAACTTAAAATTGTATCGAACTTTGTAGGTTACATAAAAATACCAAAGTTCGCTATGATTTCTTTTAAATTAACCTTCATTACTAATTACCTTTCATACACCTGGCAACTCTTTCATGCCTATGGTTGTAAATTTGACTACAATTTTATGAGAGTTTAGTTCTCATGGAGAATAACATAAGGCATAAAATTGTTTTAATCTTAAACATATTTCCCACATGAAAGGGTTAATTAAAATTCTTGTAAGGTATGGTATGACGTCAAGCGTTTACAGGAATACCTCGAAATTCGTCGTTAATTCGAGGTAGATTATAACATGTTTCAATGAGAAAACATTTTACTGTATTATGTTATTAAACAGAATAATTAATCAAATTCTACTCGTTTTTCGACAAAATATAATGTATATTGTGTTGGTAAACAGTTGAATTTCGTCAATTTCGATCGGTTTTTTCCCATTTTTTCAAAAAACGACGAATCTGCGAATATGGACGACGGATTGCGAAACTATAGGTAGTAAAAGATTGACGACGAATCTGTGAAACGACGAATTTTGAGAACAATACATAAAGATCAAATCTTCATTTTGAATAAATATTGGAATTTTCATTTCATGTCATTCACTCCGCTTCTGTGATTGATTATAAACCTTTTCGCGTCCCCCCATAAAGACTGTTTGTGGCCCTCTTGGGACACATCCCTTAGTTTGAGCGCCCCTGCTTTAGAGTTATACGAATCTGACAAAGTAAAATAAGTTTTAGGAGGAAAAAGAAGAGTGAAGAGGTGGATAACAAAGAAGTACTTACTGAAAAGAACAACTGATGAGTACGGATTGTAGCTAATGGAAGGAAGAACAGGCGAGGGCATGATGGAAGAAGGAGGTAAAGGACTGTGCTGAAGAACAACAAATGTAAGAAACAAAGAATGCTATGAATACAGCTTGGCAATACTTTCATTTATTTAATGATGAAAACAGGAAAAGACTTCTTAAGATGACTATACAAATATAACATATATACAAATAAAACTAGTTAAAAATTGGGCTAGATTTTATGTTCTTTATTTTCTTATTCTACTGTAAGCCATTATCTAAAATCGATTGTATGTCGCTCATTTCAAAAAGAGACATTTAATAGGCTATACTTTGGTTTTTAAAATAATGAACCTATTTAAGCATATTGACTATGTATAAAAATTGCGTTTATCTATTTTGTTCAGCGTTTCAATACTTTGGAAACAATAAAAAAGAAAGACAAAAAGCGAGAGAGAGAGAGAGAGAGAGAGAGAGAGAGAGAGAGAGAGAGAGAAGAGAGGAGAGAGGGAGAGAGTCTTAAGGAGTTTTAATATATATATATATATATATATACATATATATATATATATATATATACACAGGTATACCCCGTTATTCATAGCTTCGATATTCGTAGCTTCGCTTATACGTAATATATTTTTTGACACCAAATTCCGCTATTCGCAAACCCAGCTCCGTTATTCGCAACACCAGATAAGGAAAGAAATAATTTACAATTCCGCCTGCTACCAAATGCAGCGCAGCATGCCCGTATCGCAAGCCATTATTCAAGAAAAGGCATGGTCTTTGTGGCGAGATGTGAGGAAGGAAGTCGTTGGTGAAGGTGAGAGGAGTGGTGGTGAAACTTTCAGTGCGAGTCAGGGGTGGTTTGACCCCAGTCGGGGGATGGTTTGAGGAAATGAAAGTACAGTACAGGTATGTTTATTTTTTTATTGATGTTATTCATAACTTACTATGTTAATACAGGTCTGTATTTGTGTTTTATACTTGCTTTTATGTATCGTATGGGAACGTATCCAAACATCTTACCTTCTGAAAAATAGCCACCGGAACGTCTCCCCCATAAAACATGTACTTATATGGGAAAATGATTCGTTATTCGCAATTTCGCTATTCGTAATGAGTCTGAAGAACATAAATCTTGTGAAAACCGGGGTATACCTGTATATATGTTAGTGGTGTACGATTAATCGGCATCAGCATTGGCAGAATCGGTCATTTTGGGGACATCGGCATCGAACAAATTTAGCCGATTCCTCTTACCGATTCTTTGACATTTTAGAATTTTTATTACAAAACAAAATCTATATTTATAGAAAATTGAACATACAAAACACTTTATGATAATTTATACTCATTCCAAAGTGTAATTGTATAAAACATATTTTACATTCAGAAAAAAAGCAAAGCTTAATAAGTTAAGTTACTCATAAATTTACATTTTTTCTAACGAGCTAATCTCTAAATATTATAAATTACTATAATTTCCTACGCTATATTAATAATAATTCAGATCACCTGAAGGTCAGGGCCCCCCAGCCTTCTTTAGTTAGCCTTATAAGGTAACTAACGAAAATATCACGACCTAACCTAACCAATCGTTAGGACAACTGTACGCCCTTGACGATTGGTTAGGTTAGGTCGTGATATTTTCATTAGTTAGCCTTGTAAAGCTAACTAAAGAAGGCTGGGGGCCCTGATCTTCAGCATCGGTATCGGTATTGACAGTTTGTTATGGAACTAGCATTGGCTAAATTTTGGAATCGATACATCACTAACATATATATACACGAGTATATTGACGTAAAATCAGCGTCTTTAAAATCATACTAGATTATTTTTAGTTACAAACCTTTCTGGGTGTGCCCCAAGAGCAGATCTTATAGCGTCTTCCTAGAAGAGATCTCACGGTCTTTGTTAGTCTGTAACTCTGTCACTCGCCATTATCAGTGATCTAAATTGGTGCTGAAATATAATTATAACATAATTTCAAGTTATAAGTAAAATTACGAAAAGTTTAAATTATAGGTGCCAAGTTGCAACTCATTGGAATTCAATAACTGAGTAATTAAAATTCATAAGGTCAGGAAATAAACTAAAATAAATTAGAGAAACTAAAACTTTCAAAGGGATTGTATAAATAAGAGTAGAAGATGCGTATAAAGTACTTACAAACTAGATATTTGTTGAAATGCGCGAGCATCCTATATTATGGCAGAGAGAACCTAATGGCAGACATTCTCATTGAGATAGGGATTGAAAATACGCATGCAGTTGGTTGTTAGATTGGCACAATATTTTAAACTGGTTTTTGGATTAGGGGTAGTCCTTAGTTTGTCATTAATCCGTATAAGAGATCTTGTTGGTTTATTTCAATCACTGGTCCGTCCAAGGGGATACACCTATCCTAAACTGAAATTTTCATCAAGCTGTGGACAATTCTTTCATCGAGCAAGGGTCCTCAGTTGACGACAATATTTTTATCAAATTTCGATGCTTGATGAAATACTTTTCGTGAAAAGTGATTCCTTGAAAATAATTTAATTGAAGTGGGCGGCGCCATCTATTGTAGGAAATTGCAATTAAATTCCATTTCAGTTTATTTTCATTAATTACTAATATAAATTTTAAGATTAAATACGTTAGGAATCAATTTACTTTACGTCGATGAGGTTCGAACCGTTGTCACTAAAGATTCGAATTTTGATAGTTACTTAGTCGGCCATGAGAATTTTGTGTATGATGAAAGAGTTTTATATATACGAGTAGAAAATACTGGTATACTCTTTCGCATTGGTTTTAATATGGATACTTCTAAGATTGTTTAAATACTCTTGAGAGAGTGGAAATTTTGAATCCCAAGAAATTAAAATAATAATTAAAAATTTTACAAATGTACTGCCTTTACGATACTGATTTTTAGTAACAAGTTTTGATAGGCATTTAGGACCCTCATAACAAGAAATGAGACAGTGGGGTTGTTGAGATATTTATGGAAGGGAAGGGCTTTAGGAGGAAGAAGGGAGGGTGGTTTGGCCGGTCCCCGAGGAAATAGCTTACTCCCAAACAGAGTTGCCTCTGAAAATGAAAGAAGAGTGAGAGAGTTTGGTGACCCTGCTTAACAAACGAACGGTCAATGTACACCAAACAATGCCACAACAAGTGCCACATCCAACTCACTCTCCCTAATGTGTGGCGCCTTGGCCCTGGCCCGCTCCGCCGCTGTAGCCGCGGCTGTGGTTGAAAGCGGCAACCGCAGAATTCTCGCTGTTGATTTGGTTGTAATTGTACTGCCAAGAACTGCAGTCCTCGCTGCCTTTGCCGCCTCCTGGGGGTCCCGCAGCGGCTGCAGCTGCTATATTGGGGGACGGAGCACCAGGGGCGCCAGTCACTAGGGTGTTAATGGGGCCGCTTCGATGGTAGGGGGTCACCAAAACTCCCGAACTGCTCCCCACGGGGGAACTTGCTGCCCAGTTCCCCATCCCTGGTACCCTTGGTGACTCTGTGGGGTGCCGTAGCCTTGAGGAGGATACCCCTGCTGTTGAGGCGGAGTACCCCATCCTTGGTAGGGTCCTTGAACAATGCCTTGAGTCCCCATTGGTCCTCCCATCTGGCTATTATGGGAACCTAAGGGAGGTCCCATTGGGGGCCCCATATTACTCGGCCCCATACCATTATTGAGTCCCGGGATTACTTTAAAAGGTATACTGTGTGTATACACACACACACACATATATATATATATATATATATATATATATATATGTGTGTGTGTGTGTGTGTATTATTATATATATATATATATATATATATATATATATATATATATATATATATATACACACACCTTGGTTAACCTTGGTTTTGCTTCCGCCCGAATTGTTCATTCTGACGAAGGTCAAGCTTTCCATTCCACCTTAGACCTACAGTTTAACGTGGAATCCGAACCCGCCCCACCAGCAGCCCAGCGTCTTAACCATTAGACCATCCAAGGTACCCATTTATCTACCAACCACTTTTCTTTATTGTGTGGAAGGATGAACAGCTGGGTTTTACTGCGCTCCACCTGCCGTCACCGGGTCTCGATCCCGGGGTCGATGGATTCGTAGTCAGCGACGCTAACTACTACAACACCGAGGCGCATATATATATATATATATATGTGTGTGTGTGTGTGTGTGTGTGTCCCTTGCAGAGGAACACGAACAAAATATACAAATAGTCAGAGACAACATGACATTTAACAGAAACTTCAGCTTTTGAGATATGGTAGAAATGAGGAACTTAAGCATACTGTATAATATGCTCCAGATAGAGAGGAAATTCAGAGAAGCACGAACGCGATCGATCTGGGGGTAATAATGACCGATGATGCCAAATTCGAAACACAAAATCAGATAGCGATAAACAAAGCAAAAAGAGTCGCGGGACAGGTACTAAGAACGTTCAAAAGAAGGGACAAGACAGTAATGATTCCCCTGCTAAAAACACTGATTACAATCAGTGATGGGCATCGATACATGAAAATCGCTAAAGCGATACCGATACATCGATACATGAAGAACGTCTTAGGCGATACCGATACGCTGATACTTTCTAGATGTCTTAAGCGATACCGATACCGATACATGCATCGCCGGTACATTTTTATAATTATTCATTTAATATGTAGGTATTAGATATTATTGTTTATACTAGTAATTTGTACGCACTGTAAGTAAAATCAACGACATTTTAATGGGTTTTATAGGTGTAAATAAAAACAATTGCTTTATTTAATGAAAGTATGTTTTAATTTTGTAGGATACATGAATGACTGAAAATATTACACTAACAATTAAAAGTAATTACTATTACCCTTCAAAAATACCAGCTGGCTAAACATCTGGTCAGACAGTCTATTCCTTTTTGGAGCGTGAATGTGACCAGCCAAACTAAACAACCGTTCTACAGGAGCAGAGGATGGTTGCGCCGTACTGTGTGACGTGACCAGTAGAGTAGTACCGTCATTAAATAAATATTTAATAATATTATTATATGTATATTCATAAATATAACTCAGTAGTGTCATATTATAACATCTATTTAAATATTTAAAAATTCTTATTAATGTATCGATGTATCAAAGTATCGATTTTTTTCGATACATTTAAGAAAATTGACCTTAGCGATACCGATAAATCGATACTTTTGTCAAGTAGCTAAAGCGATACCGATACCGATACAAAAGTATAGATCGATACGTATCGGCGATACATGTATCTAGATACTGCCCATCACTGATTACAATGGTATGCAACATATCTGATGTTTCAACATACATAACTGTTTTTTATCAATTCAGGTGTGCTGAATCTAAAAATCGCATCCATTTTTTCTCATCACGTACAGTTTTCTGGCAAATACCTATCACCCATTTTGTATGGGTGGTATATAGACATACACCTAATTATGCAATATATGTGTACAATATATACATAGAGAGAGGCCCGGGCCACTTCGAGCTTTTGAGGCCCAAAGCTAAACTGAATTATTACTTTCACTGCAAAACATTATATTCAAACCTGAAAGTTTCTAAATTTGAGGCCTCCCTTAAGCTTGAGGCCCAGGAAGGTGGGATGTCAACATGATGGCAGACTATGCTGTTTTCTGAAACGGGAAGGCTCGGAAGAACTGCAGCACAAGAAGCGAGCAAAAAAAACGACGATTTTCTCCTACTAATCAATCATGATTGATTTATTATGTATCAATTAAGTATCAAAGATGAATTTACTTTGTATTTCTTATTTACTTTGTTTAATACATACTATCAATATATCTGACTTACACAGTATTTTGTGAGAAACTCTGACTTGATACATAAAAATGGTTGTGAAATTTGAAATCAGCATGGCAAAATTGTATAAGATCATGTAATAGAAATAAAACATCTCGTACTTTGGTTTGAAATGCAGACGTGTGTTATACCAAAACTTGAATACTGGTCAGTCTTGACGTCCCATATACAAAGGAAGAAACTAATAGACTAGAAGAAACTCAGACACATTTCACAGCAAAGATTGATGGCTGCAAAGAGTTCAACTACTGGGAAAGACAACGTAAACTAAATCTGTACTCCCTGAAAAGAAGAAGAGAGAGGTACACCATAATCTACATATGGAAAATGATCGAAAAACCGGTACCAAACCTCAAACTAAACCCAGTTATCATTCCAAAAACGCTGGAAAATAGGAAAGGCAGAATGTTTAGTGTTCCCAAATTAAAGGTCCGACAACGGACCTGTTCAACACTGAAGATAAATAGCTTGGTTTTTAGTGCGGCTAAGACTTTTTAACCAGCTTCCAAAGGACCTCAGAAACGTTACAGGGGTCAAGGTTGAAGTCTTCAAGAGAAGACTATATGCCTGGCTCAGGACGGTACCAGATGAGCCGAGTGTACCTGGCTACGTGCAAGAAAGCATCTCCCTCCTCCACCAAGCCAGGTCTAGAGGCGGGGCTACCAGCTTAACCTTGGTGTGAAGAGAGACCAACACACGGAACATCAACAAGGTTAACGGGGTATATAAAGTGTATATATCTACATATATACATACACACACATATATATATATATATATATATATATATACATATATATACACATACATATATATACAGGGTGATACATAAATGTGCTTCATGAATCGCAGGGAGTATTCTTGACACAAAAGTAAAGAAAAAAGACCATATAAATATAAATTGAGGAACCCGTAGGTTTCGAGCTATAGCACGCGACAGAAAAATGAAACTACTAAAGATTTTTCACATTTTATGCAAATACACAGTGTGATACATTTGCTTCATTAAAGTAAATGTTCGAAATTCTTTCTTACTTTTTGAATGTATGCCTCAGCACGTCGCAAAATAGGATAGAGGAGAGATAGTTCAAGGGGGAAAATGAGTGAGTATGAACAAGTGAGGGAATGGTGGTTAGCGGTAGTTTACGATGAAAGGGATAGCGTCCTATTAGACGGTCCTATTCCGTCCTATAGGTTGGTCCTATTATTACTTGTGGGGTAATTTAAAAAGCCTAGTTTATGTTTCAGAAGTCCGAGCACGTGATGAATTGTGGCAACGAGATATATATATATATATATATATATATATATATATATATACACACACTCATTTATACTGGAGTGACATTGAGGCTGATAGAATCCTAAATGAAATTATTTTTAAAACAAAATCTGAAGGGGAGATAAACCTATTTTTGCCCCCGCTGTTTGCAAACACATGAAACCGGTTTCTTTCTTTTTTTTTTTTTTAAATTTCTTGCTGTAAACATTTTCGTAGAATTCGAATAAGCAGTTAGTTTTTACATATTTTGAGAAAAGAATATGGGAATTTAGCAATATATATACAGTCGGACGTAGTTTCTGAGACGATTTTGGCATCATCACTTTGAAGTCCGAAATTTCTCCAGATTTTTGTGCGTTTTTATTAGCTCTATGCTACACGCTTCCAAAAAAACTTCAATTAACATTGATCTTTATGATTTTTTGTTTTTTGTTTTTGCGGAAAAACTCGGAAAAATAAAAAAATTCCTGTGTATGTATATTTTGTTCCCATTTGGGAAAAATGAATTTCAAATATTTATAGAAAGCAAAATATTCATTCGATTTGGTTGACACTTGTAACATACCATACGTATATGACATACTAGAAAGCTCGCTGAGCCTTGCGCAGCAAATGTTCCCCACAACACAACCTAGACTTGGAGGGGCGGGTGTGTAACTGAAACGTTTCCTAGTTCTTCCTTAATGTGCATATTAAATTTGGTGCAGATTATCCGAGCCGTTTATGCGTGCATAAACGAAAATAGAACATCAGACATCAGATATCATCATCATCGTCCTTTTTTTATGAAGGAGAGGCCAAGGGCGAATGCCAGAATCAAGATCCAGGGTTTACGAGATGCCTGGACACTCTGCGTTTTAAAAATTGGAGGTCATAGACAGGGAGAAGGATTGAGGAAGATTGTTCCAGAGTTGACCGGTTAAGCAGATGAATAATTGAAAATACCGAGTAACACTTGCGTTAAAGAGTTGGACAGAAAAGGAAATGTGAATGTGTCGAAAGTCTGGCATTGCGTGCTCTCCTTAGAGGAGGAGGCATGCAGTTAGAGAGTTCAGATGAGCGGTGTCCGTTATATTAGCGATAGTAAAAAGAGAGTGAGACGATATTGCGACGAAGAGAGAGGGATTGAGGACAGTCAGTAATAGGCGGGGAATTGACGGAGCCGGAGAAACTGCAGAGCCGGTACAGCACATTTAACCTCTTAGAGGCTGTTTTAGGAAGAGAGTATATGTGATCTTTCCAGGAAAGATCACGAGAAAAGGAAACGGCAAGAATGTTAGGACAAGAGGAAAGGGGAAAGTCTTGTGAAAGATTGTGACGAGTAGACAGATGAAGGAATTGAGTTTTGAGGCATTGAAAGCCACAGAGAGAGTACAAATATCAGAGATTTGATGTACCATAGCTGTCCTACGCAAAGCATGGAGTGACTGCTGAGACGGACGCTTTGGGAAGCGAGTGGAGAAGTGAAGAGTGGAATCATCGGCAAAGGAATGGATAAGACAGAATGTGAAACTTAATAGATCATTGATAAATAAAAGGAAAAGAGTGTGTGACAGAAGAGAGCCCCGAGGAACACCACTATTAATAGCTCTCGGAGAAGAACAGTGGCCACCTACAACCGCAACTATAGATCTGCAGAAAGGAAATAAGAAATGAAGGCACAGATAAAAAGATATAACCCGAAGGAGGGCAGTTTCGAAATTAACGATTTGTACCAGACTCTATCGAAAACTTTAGATATGTTTAGTGCAATAGCAAATGTTTCATCGGAATCCCGAAAGGATGATGACCAAGAGTCAGAGAGATATTGAAGAAGATCGCCAGTAGAGCGTCCCTTGCGGAACCTAAAATGACGATCTGATAGAAGATTGTGAGAAGGGAGATATTTAAGAATTTCCTCATTAAGAATAGATTAAAACAATTTAGAAAGGCACGAAATCAGAGCAATTGAACGATAACCGGAGGGTTGAGAGTGATTACCCTTCTTTGGAACAGGGCCACAGGCTGAATGAAAACGAACTTCCAGCAGGAAGGAAAAATATCAGATGAAAGACAAAGACGAAAGTGTTTGCCTGGGCAGGTTGTCGGCACAGAAACACAGTTTTGAGAATAACAGGAGGGACACCATCTGGACCGTACGCCGTCCTATAGTTGAGCCCAAATAGGGCAGAGGGAACACCTATGGAAGAGATCCTAATTTAAGACATAATTAAGTCAGAGGGAGGAGGAGATGGAGAAACAGCACCGGTCTCGTCCATGATTGAATTAGAGGTGAAAGTTTGAGCGAAGAGTTCAGCTTTATTAGGAAAAGAGACGGCAACCTTGACGTCAGAATGGAAAAGAGAAGGGAAAGAGGAAGTAGTAAAGTTGATGGAGAGATTCTTGGCGAGGTGCAAGGAAGAGCGAGAAGAATTAGAATTGGATAGGTTTTCACATTTTTGTCTGAAGAGGGAACTTTTTGCGAGTTGAAGAACAGGTTTCGCACAATTCAGGGCAGAAACATAAGCTAAGTTAGAGGCAGAAGTTGGATGGTGACAGTACCTTTTGAAAGCCTCCTTTCTGTTGCGGACAGCATTAAAACAAGCAAAGTTAAACCAAGGTTTTTGCATTAGTAGTAGAAATAGAATATGGAGTGTGCGCCTTCATGCTCCAGAGAATCACCTCCGTGATGAGCTCAGCACACTCCGAGGGGGCCTAGCCAAGGAAGCAGTATTCATTCTATGGGAAATTAGAGAAATACTGTTTATGGGCCTCTCAATTAGCGGCGTCAAAGTGTCAAAGGCGTCTCCTTTTGGAAGGATCCAAAGGCCATTTAGAGCAATAGGACAGGTAACCGAGATAAGATTGTGATCGGAGGAACCCAACAGAGAAAAATGTTTGACAGAGTAAGAAGAAGGATGAGAGGTGAGAAATAAATCCAGAATGTTGGGCCTATCTCCAAGGCGATCAGGGATACGAATAGGGTGCTGTACAATCTGCTCTAGGTCATTCAAAATAGTAAAGTTGTAAACTAGTTTACCAAGGATGTTAGTGAAATGGGAGGAAAGGCAAAGGTGGTGATAAACATTCAAATCTCCTAAAATGTAGATTTCAGCAAAAGCAGGGTGGGATAGAATGTATTCCACTTTGGAAGTGAGGTCTTCAAACAAATTTGGATAGTCAGTAGAATTTGGAGAAAGGTAGACAGTGGAGTATTTAGTTTGAGAGTGACATGTAAGCCGTAGGATTCGGAGGATTGAAGTTTGGGAATACGAGAGCAAGTTAGGTCATTTCGTACATATACGCAGCGTCCACCTTTTGAGTGAAATTGAGTATATGGAAAGTAGGAGGGCACAGGAAAGGGGTTGCTGTCAGTTGTCCCAGATACCTGAGTTTCAGTGAGGAAGAGAAGGTGAGGTTTACAGGAGTAGAAATGGTGCTCAACACATTGAAAATTTGAGGAAAGGCCACGAATGTTGCAGAAGTTTATGAACAGAAAATCAGGCAGAGGCCCAAAGCATCAATTGAACAGGAAATTTTTCAGATTTCAACAGATACTATGTGCAGATTAGTGCAGAATTTTGTTGTTCGTGTGCAAAGAATTAATGCGCCGAGAGGACATCACTTAGAACATGTTTTGTACTAGGGAACTAATACCCCACGTGTAGAGAAGGTACAGTAAAAATTTCATGCTTTTATTTCAGTTAATAAAAATACAAACTTTTTCAGTGTAAGATGTTTAAAAAATCACCTGATATACCAGTGTTTATTTTATTATATGATATATATATTTTCATATATATTCTTACAAGTGCGCATCGTAATCATACTAATACAATCCACCATAAAAATTCATGCCTTCATGATGCGTGTCTGAAGTAAAAGTGTTTTAGTTGATAAATATTTAATCTGACAAGAATAAATAGATGAAAATATTGGATTAAATAAAGGACTAGCGATGAATTATCGATTATACATTATAGGCCGGCTCGAAAAATTAAATTTGTGAATTTCCACATGACTCTGTCAAAAAAATTTGTAGATGCACTATAAATGCTCAACAATGATTAATAAAACTAAATTGATCAAGTTTTAGAGGTGCTGCAAGTCCTCTGAAGATTGCAAGTAAAACGAAAAACATTGCAAAAAACTTTTAAACTTTTAAAACTTTATCTAAATACATAAACTTTATTAATTATTTGGCAATTATGATTTTTTATTAAGATTTTCTTGTATATTTTGTATTCTTGTTGCTATTAAGTTTTTTCTTGACTGTGTTTCGTCCAGAATATATATAATTTATTTATAGATTTTCTTGTATTAATATTTTCTGATTAAGATTTTCTTGTATTAATTTTTTAATATCAAGATTTTCTTGTATTTTTTGTGCTATTAAGTTTTTTCTTGACTGTGTTTCGTCCAAAATATATATAATTTATATATGCAATTTTTCTTTTCAGAATTGATTATTTGAATAGTTAAATACGCGTTGTTACACTAACAGAGTGACTTTCCCAAATTATACGAAATGGCTGAGGCCGTAAAAGTGAAAGCAACTGTTGAAAAAATCATGAGTCCAGCTGTTTTCCTTTTTGGTAAAGCTGAGCTCAATGGAAATCAACTTCCCCTATTTGAAGACGTTTTAAAAGAATATTTACAAACAAGATATCTTTTACTTATAGCTAGTGAGGGGAAAAAAAAGCCAAATGCTAATGATGTGGCAAGAATAGTTGCATCAAAGGTAAAAGAGATCTGGAAAAGTGCATCAATTCCAACAATATCAGAACAGCAAATATTAGCCAGAGTAAAGGATTGTCATGAAAAATCTAAAAATATGATGAAGAGTAGTAGAAAAAGGAAAGATTTTGAATCTAAACTGACCGCGTTCAAATCCCAAAATCAAAGGCTTTTTGATATTGCTGCCTGCAAATGCCATGATCTATTTTCTTGCACTTGTGAAAAGGAGCTAAAAGTTCCTGCCGTGGAACATTCTTTCCTAATTGACCAAAGAGGTGCACGAAAAATGGCAAAAGGCAGTATTGATTTACAGACAACGAAGAAACTGCAAATAAGATCTGAGCATAAAGAACAAGAAAGAGCACGATTTTCTAAAAGCATTGAAGATGGAGATATCAATAACCCATCCACTTCCAGGGAAGAGCCAATGGACTGGGATAACTTTCATACAATTCCTGATTCTGACACATCAACAGATACAGGTAGAGAGCATGATGATGATGATCACATTGAGGAAGGTATAAAGAAATCAGGTGAAGCACATAAGCTCACTCGCAAATTGCCTTCATTAGCAAAAATTTGTGACCGATTCGGAATATCAGACAGAGCTGGTGCAGCCTTTGCCTTTGCTGTTCTGGAAGATTTTGGTCTCATTACCTCTGAAGATTATCACAATGTTGTGGCTAAGAATAAAGTGAGACGGCAGAGAAAGAAGATCAGAGAGGAGTTGAGTAAATCAAGTGAAGAAAGTATAGAAACATTGTATTTTGATGGAAGAAAGGACTTAACTAAAGCAAATATCTGTAAGGATGGGAAGTACTGCAGTACAACAATTACTGAGGAACACATCACGCTTATAGCTGAATCAGAATCAAAATGTCTTGGGCACTTCACTTCTGTGACTGGAAATTCAACTAACATTTCAAAGGGAGTGATAAAGTTTCTTAACAGTAACAATATTAAGGTAGACAATCTGAAGGTCATTGGATGTGATGGAACCAATGTAAACACTGGCATACATAATGTAGTTATCAGGCAACTAGAGGTGCACTACAATACTCCTTTTCATTGGTTCTTGTGTTTGCTACATACCAATGAGCTACCTCTCCGCCATTTGTTTAATTATTTGGATGGTAAAACCAAAGGACCAAAAGCCCTTGCTGAAATGTTGGCAAAAGTCTTACTGCGTGCGAAAAGATGCCAGTTGTCAAGTTTGAAGCAATCAAATCAAGTAATATGCCTTCTATTCCGGGGGATCTCGATCTAAGCCAAGATCAAAATTATCTCATGGAAATTTGTAATGTAGTCATCGAAGGCCAATGTTCCCAAAACCTTGAAAACCGCAACCCAGGTTCTTTGAACCATACCAGATGGCTTAAGACAGCCAACAGGATAGTTAGACTTTATGTTGCGACCAAAAAGCGGTCAGAAAACGTGAAAACTCTGACCGAATTCATTGTTCGCGTTTATGCCCCAACGTGGTTTAATATAAAGCGAAATCCTTACTAATACCAGGGACCAAGGCATCTCTGATTTATGATATCTAGTTCAAGATACCTAGCTGATGAACTTAAGGCAGTCATTGATCCTGTTATTGAAGAGAGAGTTAGCTTTCCGGCGCATTCTCTTAGCCAGGGAAAGTGTGTCCTAGGGCATTAGAGAATTTAGACGGCCTAAAATTAATCTCTTGGCAAGAGACTACACAGATTTAATTTGATTTGGAGACTACCCAAGACATGAACCACCTCTGACAAAAAGCTTGACAAACACTCGGTTAGAGCTTATCGTAAGGGGTGATGAAACTAACCTCTATTGAAAAAGTACCCATGTCATTCACAAGCTGTGGAAAGACATGTCAAACTTGTAACAGAAGCATGAGCTTCTGTCTGTGGCCAGGAAAATAGAGATGGTTTTTTAAAGGCAAGAATTGTTTCAAGATCAAACATGCCTACATTTGAGTCAAAATGCGAATACAAATGTCAATGAACTACATGTAAAAACTAATGGAAGGGAGGTTGGGTTGGGCATGGTGTGGAATTCGACCTACAGCCACCTCCTCGTGGTGAATTCTGGGTGATTTGTCTTGTAAACTATCATGGCAAGTCAGCAAAGAGCTGTGGTTTACTATACGGAGTATCGAAAAAAAAATCACCAAAACTTTAAATGATTTGCGGCACCTCATAATATTTATATAGAAGCTTGAAACTTTGTTATGATACTTTTTATGTAGGGATACAAACGTTTCTAATACAGGGTAAATTACATTTCCGAAAAAGGTTTTCAAGCAAAAACGACCCGGTCTATATATACAAATTAAAGGTTATATAGTACGGATTTATTGATTTAGAATATCTTTCCCAATTAATACAAAGGTCATTTTTTTTATCTTTCATTTCTATCGTTCATCGTCTAAAAGAGTTTCTTGGAATGCTGTCATAAGATGTAGAATTTATCCCGAATGATTCTTATTTGAATTCTCTTTGCATGACTTCTTTCGATCTCAGTGAAGCAGCTTCTTAACGTGGAAAATCCATGAGTAAGGTGAATATTCAGTCTTCGAATGAACAGTATATTAAAACCACAATATACTATATATAGAGTCCGACTATTTATTTTAGAGTGGTGTCCATTAGTATTCATACATTGAAATATTTCAGTTATATTCGTCCTTATCTTTTGACCAAGCACAGGATAGTTATGAAAAGTTTGCCGTTTGGAAAAAAATAGCGAATAAAGAATTAGTTTAACTCCAACGTATAATGTAAATCATCAAAGAATTTGAGGAAAATATAAAAAAAAGTTAAAATGCAAACGTTTTTGTACATTTACTTACAAAATTATTTTATACTTTGTGTGTCTACCTTTTGCTTGAATGACTTCAATGATTCATATTAGGTATTTTTCTACAAAGTTTCCATATCTCTCAGTAGAAATTTTAGTATATTCTTCTAAAGATAATTGTTGCAATTCATTCAGATTTGAAGGGTTTCACTTGCGGACAGCATTTTTCAAATGAAACCATAAATTCTCAATTAAATTGAAATCTGGGCTTTGACTGGGCCACTGAAGCTTGAAATTCTTTTGTTGAAGCCATTTCATGGTGCTCTTACTTTTACGTTTTGGATCATTATCTTGGTGCAATATTCAATTGCGACCCACTCGCAACTCCCAAACTGAAGGCAATGCATTTTTTTCTAAAATTCCTTGATATTTCTTCCAATTCAAGAATCCACTGACGACAACAAGCTTTTCTGGACCAGAAGCATTGAAACATCCCCAAAGAAGCAAACTACCACCATGTTTAACCGTAGGAAGGATGTTTTTTCCTTGAATGCAGTATTTGGTTTTCGCCAAACATACCGTTGCGCGTTGTTTCCGAATAATTCAATTTTGGTCTCGTCTGTCCAGAGAACTTTCTTCCAGAATGAAAATTCATTATTTTGATTTCTGATGATCATGGGTTCCTTTGTGCGCCTTTCGTAGCAGAGGTTTTCTTTGTGCAACTCTTCCATGTAAACCATTCTTTCTCAGTGTACGACGTACAGCAGAGGAATGGACATCGATCTTAGACAGTTTTAATGTTTGGCAAATATTACCTGCAGTCACTCGTGGATTCGCAGCAGCCATTCTTTCAGTCCGTTTAGCTGTGCGTTCTGAAATCTTGCAATATCGCCCACATTTTTGTAGAGTTTTGATTGTTCCAAAGCCCTTCTATTTCTTTATAATTGCAGAACCCGCCGGAAGTGGAATTCAAAGTCTTCTATTTTCCTATAACTCTTTCCAGACTCGTGTGCAGGAATAACTGATCTCTTAAAATATGTAAACATCTCTTTACCACGATAACCCATTGCTTACTAATGGCTTGTACAGTCATCCGTCTTCCATGAAGATTCACAGAGAAAATTCTAGAATTCAGAAATGACAACAGTCTCTAATCAATAAACAGCCAACTACTGATAAAAATTTTAATTTTAAATTCTTGAAGCTTAAGGGGGACACACAACGTATTAAATAATTTTGTAAATGGATGTAAAAAAGTTTTGCATTTTAATTTTTTTATTTTCCTAAAATTCTTCGATGTTTTACATTATATGTTGGCGTTAAACTAATTTTTCTACTTGTTACATTTTTCCAAATGAACTGTAAATTTTTCATAACTATCTTATGCATCGTGCAAAAGGACAAATATAACTGAAATATTTCTCTGTACGAATTCTTATAAGCGGCACTCTGTGTGTGTGTATATAAATATATAATATATATATTATATATATATATATATATATATATATAATATATATATATATATATCCCATTTTCTGTAGCCTCTTACTTTCTCCTTACTTAAGTTTACTCCAAAAGTGGGTGTTGTGTATATGTACGAAATAACCTAACTTGTTCTAGTATTCCCGAACTCGAATCCTCCGAATTCTATACTCTCTGGCTTCGGCTTACATGCCAATCTCAAGCTTAATAAAATCTGCGATGTCTACCTTTCTCCAAATTCCACTGAATATCCAAAATTCTTTTACTACTTCATTTCCAAAGTGGAATACATTCTATCCCACTCTACTTCTGAAATTTCAATTTTAGGAGATTTCAATGTTCACCACCACTTTTGGATTTCCTTCCATTTCACTAACATCCCTGGTGAATTAGAGTACAACTTTTCTATACTGATTGCCCTACAGCACCCTGTTCGTATCTCCGATCGCCTTGGAGATAGGTCCAACATTCTAGATTTACTTCTCACCTCTCATCCTTCTTACTCTGTCAAACTTTTTCTCCGTTTGGCTCCTCCGACCACAATCTTATAGCTGTTGACTGTCCTATTGCTCCATTTGGCGTTTGGATCCTCCCAAGAGGAGGCGCCTTTGTGACTTTGGCGCCGGTAATTGGGAGGCCCTTGGCAGTACTTGTCTGAATTCTCATGGAATGAGTACTGCTTCCGTGGCCAGAGCCCTTCCGAGTGCACTGGGTGCATCACGGAGGTGATTCTCTCGGGCATGGAGGTGTACATTCCATATTCTATTCCTACTACTAATGCAAAATAACCTTGGTTTAACTTTACTTGTTCAAAAGTTATCCACAACAGAGAGGAGTCTTTCAGAAGGTACCGTTGCCATCAGCTCTCACTCAGCTTATATTTCTGGCCGGAATCGTGCAAACTCTGTTCTTCTAATTGACAAAAATTCCTTCATCCGACAAAAATGTGAAAACCTATCCAATTTTAATTATTCTCGCTCTCTCTCGCATCTAACTAAAAACCACTCCAACAACTTTACTTCCTCTTCTTTCCCTCTTTACCATTCCGATGGCTCAGTTGGCGTCTCTTCTCCTAACAAAGCTAAACTCTTCGCTCGAACTTTTGCGTACAACTCAACCCTGGACAAGTCCGGTGCTGTTCCTCCATCTCTTCCCTCTGACTTTATTATGTCTGAAATTAGAATCTCTTCCAAAGATGTTCTTTCTGCCCTATCTGTGCTCAACTCTAGGAAGTCGTACGGTCCTGATGGTGTTCCTCCTGTTTTTCTCAAGAACTGTGTTTTTGTGCTGATACTCTGTCTAGGCAAACTCCTTCGTCTTTGTCTCTCATCTGATACTTTTCCTTTCTGCGGGAAGTTCACTTCCATTCAATCTTTTCCAAAGAAGGGTGACCGCTATCAACCCTCCACCTATCGTCCAATTGCTTTGATTTCTTGCTTTTTTAATGTTTCTTTAATAGGATGATTCTTAAACACCTTTCTTTTTACCATCTTATTCCAGACCGTCAGCATGGGTTCAGCAAGAGACGCTTTACTGGCGATTTTCTTGCATATCTCTCTGACTCTTGGTCATCCTCCTTTCGGGATTTTGGCGAAACTTTAACCATTACGCTAGTCATATCAAAACTTTTTGATAGAGTCTGGTACCAATCTTCAATTTCCACACTGCCCCCCTCCGGTTTCAGTCCTTCCATCTGTTCCTTCCTCTCTAATTTCCTTTCTGGCCGATCTATAGCTGCAGTTGTAGATGGCCACTGCTCTTCTACTAAAGCTATTAACAGTACTGTTCCTCAGGGCTCTGTTTTGTCACCCACTCTTTTCGTTTTATTTATCAATGATCTATTCCGTCGAACTTACTGTCCTATCCACTCCTATGCCAATGATTCCACTCTTCACTTCTCCACCCGCTTCCCAAAGCGTCCCTCTCAATAGTCACTCCATGCTTTGCGTAGGACGGCTGTGGTACATCTTTCCTCTGATCTTTCTGCCATCTCTGACTGGGGCAGAGAAAACCTTGTGGCTTTCAATGCCTCACAAATCCAGTTTCTTCATTTGTCTGCTCGTCACAATTTTCCATACAAACAACTATCGCCTTAACTTCAGCAATACACAACTCAATCCTTCCTCTCCTCTTCACATTCTTGGCGTTTCCTTTTCTCATAATCTTTCGGTGAAAGACCACATATACTCTCTTTCCAAAACAGCTTCTAAAAGGTTAGGTGTGTTGTACCGGCTCCGCAGTTTCTTCTTCCCCAGTTAGTTGCTCTCTCTGTACAGGGGACTTGTCAGCCCCCTGTATGGAGTACGCTTCTCACGTGTGGGATGGCTCATCCCACACAGCTCTACTTTGCACACAGCTCTACTTTCGTTTTATCACTTCCATGCCTCTTACTGACTGTCTTCAATCCCTCTTTCTTCGCCGCAATGTTGCCCACTATTGTTAACGGACACTGCTCTATTGAACTCTCTAACTGCATGTCACCTCCTTTAAGGAGAGCACGCAGCAACAGACTTTCGACACATTCTCATTCCTTTTCTGTCCAACTCTCTAACGCAAGGGTTAATCGATATTTTCAATCTTTCATCTATTCAACTCTGGAACAATTTTCCTCAGTCCCATGTCTATGCCCTCCAATCTTTCAAACGCAGTGTCCAATCATCTGGAAAACCCTGGACCTTCATTTCGGCTCTCTTCTTCTATGGGGGGGTGGGAGGGGTGCTTTTGCGAGCATTCGACTTTGACGCCTCCTTCCTGCATAAAAAAGAAAAGAAAAGAAAAAAAAAATATATACAGTATATGTAAAAATGAAAATTCTAACATTCATTTTTGCATATAAAGTCCAAACTCGCGTGACACTCTAACTGTATATAAAATGCAGGTTTGGAAAAATAATAAAAATTTTAATTTGTTTCTATTTTATTTTTGCTAAGTAATTGACAAATTATTTCTTTTTTAAATTAGCTAATCATTTCTTAGATTAAGCTTAATCATGTGATCGTGTTAAATTCTGTAATGTTCATTTTTTTTATACATTCTCTCTTAGTTGTAAAAGATGAAGTCATATCTTGCCGAAACTCTAAATTAACACGTATTTTTAAATTTTAAGCATTTCGTTTTGGCTTATATGCATGTGTTTAATTTTAATCCATAATAAAATGCATATTTCAATTTCCAATTTTAGTTAACTCAGCAAATCATGATAACATCAGATCTGTCAATATGCTGTTCAAAAGAAAAATGTGCTTTCATCTTCAAATATCATGCTTATCTGTCAATACTCTATGCTGTTAGAGCAAAAATTTGCCTTTATCTTCAAATATTTTGCAAAAGAATTCAGCCTCTTGAGAATAAAAGAAACAAGTCAACATTAAATAATAATGACGACACCATTTTAAAACATAAAAAGCCCTTGTAATTTTCCAAATTATATTCTTATTCACAGACGTATTCTACCGGGTGGAATCAAAGCCTTTTCTCTCATCACTTCCCCGCTTTTTACTCACTGTCTTCAATCCCTCTCTCTTCCCCGCAATGATGCCTCACTCTCTCTTTACTATCGGTATTATAACGGACACTGCTCTTCTGAACTCTCTAAATGCATGCCTTCTCCTTTAAGGAGAGCAAGCAGCACCAGGCTTTCTACACTTTCTCATTCCTTTTTTGTCCAACTTTCTAACGCAAGGATTAATCGGTATTTCCAGTCTTTCATCTACTCAACCGGTCAACTTTGTAACAATTTTCCTCAATCCATCTTTCCCCACTGTCAATAACCTTTAGTCTTTCAAACGTAGAGTGTCTACGCATCTCGAAAACCCTGGACCTTGATTTTGGATCTCTTCTTCTTTTATGGGGAGGGGGGCACTTTTGCGGGCGTTCGCCCTTGGCCCCGCCTTCCTGCATAAAAAAAATTCCGTCTGATCTGACCTAGAGGCTGAAGCACTACCTGTAATATTTTAGAAGCAGTAAAATACAGTAAGAGGATATCTTTGTCTTCTCCTTCGAACCCTGCTTTCTCCAGAGAACTTAGTTTTAAAATAGAATAAATAATTCTTCCGATACGCTACAAGAAGAATTGGGGAATCACCAATCACCTAGTAAGTGTTCAGAGAATCCCCCTATTCATTAAAAGAAGAAATCGGAGTGTAGTATCAAAGAACTATTCCGAGTCCCTACACGGTACCAGGTACCCCAGAGTGAGTGAAATCCATTGCTGCCACCTAACCAGAATCCCCGTCAACCTCGAACCAACAACTGCCATAGACGGAGGGTCAACATATGTATACAAGTCGTGGCCAGTGTTGTAACACCGCTTTCAGTCGATCAGCAAAGTTAAGGAAACTAAGGCCTTGAGGGTAGTTGGATGGAAGACCGTCCTCTGCATCAAAATTATGTAACGACCAGTGGTTCAGATCCCCCGTAAAGCTGTATGTCTCCTCCGTCATATGACCTTGGATGTTGCAAAGAAGGTTAAGTAACCCCATCATTATTATTACTATATATATATATATATATATATATATATAATATATTTGTAGTTACACGGGGAACAGCATTTGGCAGTTCATGGCACTCTTTAGCCGGGTAAAACAGAAGGACAGCCACCTTTAGAATCCATAATTTAAATGAGGTGTGTGTGTGTGTGTGTGTGTGTGTGTGTGTGTGTGTGTAGGCAACTGGGCATAAGTGAGATCGAGTAAGTGATAACTCACAGTAGTAGTGTTGTAAATTTTTTCTTGGGCGGTAACACCTTTGGTAAATTGTAACACTAAAATTTATATATACAGTATGTATACACGAGGGCCACTCAATATATTTTGTCCCACCGTTTTTTTCTTTCCAAGTTTCCTTGTAAGTTCCAGAAATTTTGTACACAAGTAGTTTCATACCTTTTTTACAAGTTTTTATTTTTCCACATACTCTTCATCCTTTTCTAAGGCTGTCCTCCACCTCGAAACAAAGGCCTTCATTCCTTGCTGTTAAAAGTCCGCTGGGTTCCGCTGGAGCTGAGCCACCTCTTAACCTCCTCAACAATCTCATCGTCACTCTGAAACTTTCTTCCACGAATAGCATCCTTCATTGGCCCAAACAAATGCAAGTCTGAAGGTGCCAGATCCGGGCTGTATGGAGGGTGGGGTAACACAGTCAAGCGCATTTTTGTGATGGCCTCTCTTGTTTGCAAACTGTTGTGTGATGTTGTATTATCGTGCAAAAGAAGGACGTCTTCCAGTTTTCTTTCCGGAGAAACTCGCTTTATACGTCTCTGGAGTCTCTGTAGGGTAGCAATATACTGTATGCCTCTGAGTTGATTGTTTGGCTTTTCTTCATAATGTCCACCAGAATCACCCCTTTCATGTTCCAGAAGATGGTGGCCATAACCTTTCCTGCAGAGGGAGCCATTTTGAACTTTTTCTTGCGTGGGGAGTCTGCGTGATGCCACTCCATGGATTGGCGTTTTGTTTCAGGTTCAAAGTGGTGTACCCAGGTCTCATCCCCAGTCACAATTCGTGAAAGGAAGTCATCCCTTTCTGTCTCGTATCGAACCAACGACTCAGAAGCAATTTCTTTTCTTTGGGCTTTGTGATCTTCAGTCAGTTGGCGAGGAACAAACCGTGAACACACTTTTGAGTATCCCAGTTGCTGAATTATCGTATTCACACTTCCTTCACTAATTCCTAGCTCCAGTGATAGCTCCTTGTATGTGACGCGCCGATTTGATCGAATGATGCTGTTAGCACGTTGCACAGTGTCACAGCCGATGTCGGGTGACCGCTGCGTGGCTCATCATCGAGGCTGTCTCTCCCTCTCTCCGATGATCTCACACGTTTAGACCAGTGTCCAATTGTCCTTCGATCAACAACAGCATCTCATGTAAACGTTTGTAGACGTTTGTGAATATTTCCAACTGTTTCCTTCTCTGCGGTTAAGAACTCGATAACAGTTCTCTGTTTACGACGCACATCACTGTCAGACGCCATTTTAGAAACTGCGTTAACCATCGGTTTTATACAAGCGCGTTTAAAAGCGGTTTTATACATGGAGGGGAGGTTCAAACTGGAAATTTCCGGTGGTGTGAAAGTTCAAACTTACGGCCCAAAAGACATTTCAGCCCCATGGCCTATTATTTAGATAAGAAAAAAGGGTGAGGCAAACTATATTGAGTGCCCATAGTGTGTAGATATATATATATATATATATATATATATATATATATATATAACTTTTACTACCGGAAAAAGATATGTTGGTCCTGATTAGGTAGGTTAGGTTAGGCAAGATTAAGGAGTACCTCACTATTTAATGACTTTACAGAAACCACCCTTCGATCCTTCATTTGCGTCAGAAAATGGAGGGGAGGTTCAAACTGGAAATTTCCGGTGGTGTGAAAGTTCAAACTTACGGCCCAAAAGATATTTCAGCCCCATGGCCTATTATTTAGCTAAGAAAAAAGGGTGAGGCAAAATATATTGAGTGCCCATAGTGTGTATATATATATATATAACTTTTACTACCGGAAAAATATATGTTGGTCCTGATTAGGTAGGTTAGGTTAGGCAAGATTAAGGAGTACCTCACTATTTAACGACTTTACAGAAACCACCCTTCGATCCTTCATTTGCGTCAGAAACACTTATCACACCCTTCTCTGTTCGGTGGCACTATGGTTAGGTTAATTAAAATTAGGCTAGGTACATGAATATTTGGATATGGATATATAGATTTTAGTATCGATGCGCACATGCGTGTGTGTGTGTGTGTGTGTGTGTGTGTGTGGTGTGCGCGCGCGCGCGCGTTTCTTTTACGGTCAGTATAATTTATTCTGCATGGATTACTTTGGTTTCACATATATATATGACTAGTTTCATGTTGTGATATCTCATCGTACAGTTTCGGGTAAAGGTCGCCTGGAAACAAAGTTCTAAAATCACAAAAAATTACTGATCAGTAATGATTAGATTTGTTTTTAAAATTGTATTAGTGCCCCCAAAAAGAATAAAATATCCAAAGAAAAACAGATCTTTACCAATTAGTAAGTTTTTACTCTTTTTAAAAAAAATTAATTTGGAAGGCAAACTTTTTTTTTCGAAACTGCATCCAGATATGGGCATAAATACTCTCAAAATTATTTAAATAATAGATACCCTTGAAAATGTAATTAAATACAAATTAATATACATTAAAAAGGAAATTATTTCAATACAAATTAAGATATTTCAAAAGTATTTATAAAAGTATTTAAATACACTATTTTACATATTAATACTACTACTGTTGTCATATATTCGGCGAAAGTTCCGCTTGTAGGGAAAGGAATGCTGAAATATATTTACGAATGTATTTGGGGCCGTTCACAATTATCAACATTTTCACAAGTGTACAAAGAGTACACTTTTTAAGACCCCCACATACCCCCTAAAAGTGTAAAAAGAAAAATGTTGATTTTTTTTTACAATGTATTGTATTGAAAAACTAAAGATATACAAGTTAATAATTCACATTGAAATAAAAAAAAAAATTGGGATTTAACACTTAAAATAAAGGAAACGTACTGACAATACAGATTCCAAAACTGTCACACTATTATATTAATACCGTGTCCACAAATATATGAAGATATGTATCGACATTTTTCGCATTTCTAAAAGCGTACAACGGTCATTAACCCCCTCTTCCCCAGCGTACGGTTTGCACACTCGTGAAAATGTTGATAATTTTGAACGGTCCCTTAAAGAACGTGTATCTATAAATAATAAATACGCATGAAATATAGTTAAATATTCATTTAAATACTCAATAATGAATGTATTTCGAATACAATAGTTAAATACAAATTTGTACTTAAGCAACTTCAAATACGTTACTGCCCATCTGTGACTGGATTACGTGAAAACAATTTACCTTCTCGTTACAAAACGCGGTCCTTAAAATATAATTGAAATCAAACTAATTTTTTAAATGCAGAAAAATCAATTTACTTTAATAAAAACGTACTGACAGTATATTTTGCCCGTTAATATAGTCAATATTTTTAAATATAAACTGCACAAGTGTGCGTTAAATGATATATTAATACTCATTCTTTACGTTTACAAATATGGAAGTATGCAGTCAGTAATTTACCAAAACATTCGTAACCACGACATTTACAGTAATGTCCAGTCTGCCCTGAATTTCAATCACCATTTAAAATGACGTTGATTGTTGATACTTTTAAGCGATCCGTATCTGTAAATTTCACGTGTCATTTTATCTGTCACGATAACGAACTTACTGAGGTAGCAATTATTGCCCAGTGTTATAATTTTATTGCTTTTCCGATGAACTTACAAATGATTTAATTAGTGCCGTTATTAATTTTAATTATTCCATGATGTAAATTTGTTTCAGAATTACTAAATTTCAATTTATAATATTGTTGCAAATTTATATCTTTGTATTTGCAATATTTATTAAATTAAAGCGAATGGGAATGTGTGTTTTCTTATAAATAAATTAAAATAAATAAATAAAATAATTTATATATGTATATATATATATATATATATATATATATATATATTATATAATATATATATATATATATATTATATAATATATATATATATATATATATGAAAATTATTTCACGAAAGTAACACGTGAAAAATATTTATGATGAATAAAACCACGAAGGAAAGGAAACACAGATGGTGCTCAAGCGCTTTCGTCTAATGACATCCTCAGGAACACTGAAGTAAAGGGTGATCCAGAGAAATGGGACCCAAAAGAAACCCCTGTAACTCTTAAAGTATAAGTCCTTTTATAAAATCATACGCATCATTCGAAAGAGGATAGTTACAAGTTTGTACAGGATTGTATAGGTTTTGACAATACAAGACAAGATAAGATACAAAACAAAATAAAAGTGTTAGTTAAAACTAACCCTTCAAGATGACTGCATGGACTGTGGAACAGCTGCGTTTCATAACTGAGCAATATTATGAGCATGGAAGAAGTGTAGTTTCAGCTCAAAGATCTTTCAAGACAAATTTTCAGATGTCAAAATCACCTAAGAGCTGAAACTACACTTCTTCCATGCTCATAATATTGCTCAGTTATGAAACGCAGCTGTTCCACAGTCCATGCAGTCATCTTGAAGGGTTAGTTTTAACTAACACTTTTATTTTGTTTTGTATCTTATCTTGTCTTGTATTGTCAAAACCTATACAATCCTGTACAAACTTGTAACTATCCTCTTTCGAATGATGCGTATGATTTTATAAAAGGACTTATACTTTAAGAGTTACAGGGGTTTCTTTTGGGTCCCATTTCTCTGGATCACCCTACATAAAGAATTACAGCCTATATATAGGTTACAGAAAGAGAAAAAAAAATATATATACAATAAACGGAGAAACGAAATTAATGGATTGTGGAAGGGGGCACACAAATTTATAAGGAAAAACTATCGATTTTTAGCACAAGATTAAGATTTGTTTCCAAACAATGTTATAGATAAAAAATAAAAATAAAATACATATATACAAGTTTATACTGGAAATCTGCCCAAGTTTTAGCACTCTGCTCTTTTTGTATATAAAAATTGAACAATTATCGATTTTTAGCACAAGATTAAAAGATTTGTTTCCAAACAATGTTATAGATAAAAAAAAAATATATATATATATATATATATATATACAAATTTATACTGGAAATCTGCCCGGGTTTTAGCACTCTGCCCTATTTTTTTGTATATAAAAATTGAAAAATAAAAGTTATTAGGGTGGCATACAAATTTTACCAAAGATTTAGCGTTCTACCTTTCTTATCTAAATCTGTTCTGAAGGAATTCAAAACAACAGGATCGAGTTGAAAAAGACCTTTGCTTATGTTGAAGTTATTTGTTAGTTGGATAATGGCAGACTCAAGAATATTTCTATTAACAATGTTGCTAGAGTGGAATAAAACTGAAGCATTATTCCAATCAATACAGTGGGATAACTCTGACAAATGGACAAACAGGGCACTGGACAATTGTCCTGTTCTAACGGAATATTGATGCTGTTTTATACGTGTGTGCAAATCCTTTCCCGTCTGACCTATGTAAAAGGAATCACATTGTTTACAACCAATTTTATAGATAATGCCTGAATTATTGGTAGGGCTATTTTTTTTTTTACTATGATATTTTTCACAATATTGTTATATGAAAATACTACATTAATATCCAAAAGTTTAAATACATTAGCAATGCCTAAAAAGCCCGGGAAAAATGGAAGTACTAAAATATTTTTTGACAAAGTACGAGTGTTATTATTGACGCGATAGAAAGTTCGTTTTGCCTTGTTGAGACAAGATTCCATAAACGCAGATGGATAACACAGATCACTTCCAATACCGTTGATTTTTTCTAATCGGCATCGATGTATTCCGGACTGGCGATCCTAAGGGCGCGGAGAAACATTGAAGAAAAAATGGCCTTCTTAGTGGGGTGTCATGTCCCGAGTAAAAGTGTACGTAGTACAAATTGTTTTTTTTTTTCGATAGATACTAAACTTAAAACCTGGGCTTTCCCTATGTACACGCACATCCAAAAATGGGATTGAATTGTCTTGTTCCACTTCTAAAGTAAACTTAATAGAGGGGACTTGATCATTTAACTGAAGGAGGAAGTTATCCAGGTCACGATTCATGGGCCAGATACACAAAATATCGTCGACGTACCGCAACCAAGGGATGCCAACCCCCAGGATTCTCGGAATGTAAGTAATTTCGAAAAACTCCATATAAATATTGGAGAGGAGGGGCGACAAGGGGTTGCCCATGGCCATCCCAAAAACTTGTTGATAATACTCGTTATTGAAAGTGAATTTACAGTCTTTGATGCAAAGCTTAATAAGTTCCAAAACAATGTGTGAAGGTAGTGGCAGGTCATACTTATGTAATTCTTGGGAGAGAAAGTCAAGCATATCGTCAATCGGCACTTTTGTAAACAATGAACAAACGTCAAAACTGATCAATCTATCGTTAGTTTCAGTAGGTGCATTATTCAATTTTTCAGTAAGATCCATGGAATTTTTTACATGTGAATCAGAGATAGTTCCAAGAATGGGGGACAAGACTTTGACAAGCGATTTGGAGAGTTTATAAGTAATAGAGCCCACCGAGCTAATAAAAGGGCGCATAGGGTTGCCAGGTTTGTGGGTTTTAATGAGACCGTAAAGGTAGGGCAGAGAAGGTGAAGTGGACATGGAAAGCGGAATTAAGTCCTTATGATCTTTGAGAAAGCGTTTCAAGCCGCTATTAAATGGTTTGATGACGTCATCCTGCGGGTTCTTCCTAAGTTTGCTGTATGTGGCGGGGTCCTGGAGAAGCTCGTTCATCTTTCTGATGTAGTCCACTTTGTCCATAATAACTATGGTGTTAGCCTTGTCTGCTTTAGTAATATGGAGCTCCCCATCTTTTTTCAATTGTGAGAGGCTATTGCGAAAACGTTTAGGAAAGTTATCTTCGTAATTACTATTCGCCGCACTATAAACGAGGCCTTTAACTATGTTAAACAAATACTGAGGGAGATTACACTGTTTTTCAAAACACGCGAGACTGTAACAAATTTGTAAAGCCGAAGGTTTTTTAACAATAAAAAAGGACATACCATATCCAAGGGCACTTTTTGCATCGTCACTAATGTTTTTCGAAGAAAGGTTCAAAACACACTTTGAGCTTGCTTTTTTACTCCACTGACTATTTCGAATGAGACTTTTAATTTTTCGATCCAAAATGTTACGAAGTGAAGTAGTTCTCCGACGCAACTCGTTGTAAATTTCATCAAACAAAGGTTGGATCCACGGTTGGGGAATAACGGTTACAAAATTATGTTTGGCGATGTTTAAATTTTGAAGGCGGACCACTCATTTTGTCTGGTGACTTCAATATGTTTCTTTAAAATTAATCTGCTGAAGTTGTTGAACATGGTCGTCAATTTGTGACGATGCAAAAAGTGCCCTTGGATATGGTATGTCCTTTTTTATTGTTAAAAAACCGTCGGCTTTACAAATTTGTTACAGTCTCGCGTGTTTTGAAAAACAGTGTAATCTCCCTCAGTATTTGTTTAACATAGTTAAAGGCCTCGTTTATAGTGCGGCGAATGGTAATTACGAAGATAACTTTCCTAAACGTTTTCGCAATAGCCTCTCACAATTAAAAAAAGATGGGGAGCTCCATATTACTAAAGCAGACAAGGCTAACACCATAGTTATTATGGACAAAGTGGACTACATCAGAAAGATGAACGAGCTTCTCCAGGACCCCGCCACATACAGCAAACTTAGGAAGAACCCGCAGGATGACGTCATCAAATCATTTAATAGTGGCTTGAAACGCATTCTCAAAGATCATAAGGACTTAATTCCGCTTTTCATGTCCACTTCACCTTCTCTGCCCTACCTTTACGGTCTTATTAAAACCCACAAACCTGGCAACCCTATGCGCCCTATTATTAGCTCGGTGGGCTCTATTACTTATAAACTCTCCAAATGGCTTGTCAAAGTCTTGTCCCCCATTCTCGGAACTATCTCTGATTCACATGTAAAAAATTCCATGGATCTTACTGAAAAATTGAATAATGCACGTACTGAAACTAACGATAGATTGATCAGTTTTGACGTTTGTTCATTGTTTACAAAAGTGCCGATTGACGATATGCTTGACTTTCTCTCCCAAGAATTACATAAGTATGACCTGCCACTACCTTCACACATTGTTTTGGAACTTATTAAGCTTTGCATCAAAGACTGTAAATTCACTTTCAATAACGAGTATTATCAACAAGTTTTTGGGATGGCCATGGGCAACCCCTTATCGCCCCTCCTCTCCAATATTTATATGGAGTTTTTCGAAATTACTTACATTCCGAGAATCCTGGGGGTTGGCATCCCTTGGTTGCGGTACGTCGACGATATTTTGTGTATCTGGCCCATGAATCGTGACCTGGATAACTTCCTCCTTCAGTTAAATGATCAAGTCCCCTCCATTAAGTTTACTTTAGAAGTGGAACAAGACAATTCAATCCCATTTTTGGATGTGCGTGTACATAGGGAAAGCCCAGGTTTTAAGTTTAGTATCTATCGGAAAAAACAAACAATTTGTCCTACGTACACTTTTACTCGGGACATGACACCCCCACTAAGAAGGCCATTTTTTCATCAATGTTTCTCCGCGCCCTTAGGATCGCCAGTCCGGAATACATCGATGCCGAATTGGAAAAAATCAACGGTATTGGAAGTGATCTGTGTTATCCATCTGCGTTTATGGAATCTTGTCTCAACAAGGCAAAACGAACTTTCTATCGTGTCAATAATAACACTCGTACTTTGTCAAAAAATATTTTAGTACTTCCATTTTTCCCGGGCTTTTTAGGCATTGCTAATGTACTTAAACTTTTGGATATTAATGTAGTATTTTCATATAACAATATTGTGAAAAATATCATAGTAAAAAATAGCCCTACCAATAATTCAGGCATTATCTATAAAATTGGTTGTAAACAATGTGATTCCTTTTACATAGGTCAGACGGGAAAGGATTTGCACACACGTATAAAACAGCATCAATATTCCGTTAGAACAGGACAGTTGTCCAGTGCCCTTTTTGTCCATTTGTCAGAGTTATCCCACTTATTGATTGGAATAATGCTTCAGTTTTATTCCACTCTAGCAACATTGTTAATAGAAATATTCTTGAGTCTGCCATTATCCAACTTTCAAATAACTTCAACATAAGCAAAGGTCTTTTTCAACTCGATCCTGTTGTTTTGAATTCCTTCAAAACAGATTTAGATAAGAAAGGGTAGAACGCTAAATCTTTGGTAAAATTTGTATGCCACCCTAATAACTTTTATTTTTCAATTTTATATACAAAAAAATAGGCAGAGTGCTAAAACCCTGGCAGATTTCCTGTATAAATTTGTATATATATATATATAATATATATATATATATATTTTTTTTATCTATAACATTGTTTGGAAACAAATCTTTTAATCTTGTGCTAAAAATCGATAATTGTTCAATTTTTATATGCAAAAAGAGCAGAGTGCTAAAACATGGGCAGATTTCCAGTATAAATTTGTATATATGTATTTTATTTTTATTTTTTATCTATAACATTGTTTGGAAACAAATCTTAATCTTGTGCTAAAAATCGATAGTTTTTCCTTATAAATTTGTGTGCCCCCTTCCACAATCCTTTAATTTCGTTTCTCCGTTTATTGTATATACCGGGTGTCCGAGAATTATCTGTACAATTTCTGGCTGTTATTAAAAGTCAACCATGAAGTGTAGAAATTCCAGTCTTGTCCCATTTTACAGAGAAACTCATTATGTTTTTTCTGATAACAAGTTTTGACAAGTTTTTTCTTTTTTGTACGCGGGTGACAGACATTGGTGATTTAAAAGCAAGAATCACAGCGGCTATTGAGCGAATTGATGTGGATATGCTGCAGCGTACATGGCAACATTTGGATTATCGATTGGATGTTTTGCGAATCACTGATGGTGCACATATCGAATGTTTGTAACAACGTTACTTTAATAAAAGAAACGTTCGAAAATACAGATTCTAAATAATCTTGTTTAAGAATTTTACGTGTGTTATCAAGAATTTTATTAAAAGATGAAATTGTACAGATAATTTTCGGACACACTGGAATTTCTAAAAAACTTGTCAGAATTGGTATCAGAAAAAACTTAATGAGATTCTCTGTAAAATGGGACAACACTGGAATTTCTTCACTTCATGGTTGACTTTTAATAACAGCCAAAACTTGTACAGATAATTCTCGGACACCCTGTATATTATATATATATATATATATATATATATATATATATATATATTTTTTTTTTTCTCTCTTTCTGTAACCTATATATAGGTTGTAATTCTTTATGTACTTCAGTGTTCCTGAGGATGTCATTAGACGAAAGCGCTTGAGCACCATCTGTGTTTCCTTTCCTTCGTGGTTTTATTCATCATATATATATATATATATATATATATATATAGATATATAATATATAGGGTGTCCCATAAGTCCGGCATCATAGGAGAAATTCATATTTTTCTATTTCTACAAACCATAATTCATATTTTTCTCTTTCTACAGGCCATAATGTCTGTGAGCAAGGAAGAACGAATCCAGATAATTCTACTCATAGGAAATCGGAGTCAAAGAGAGGCCGCTGCTGAATTTAACAGACTGCATCCAGATCGCGAGCCAATAACACAGAGTTGTGTTAGCAGACTTGTTGCAAAGTTTAAGGAAACAGGATCCATAGAAGATAAACCACGCAGTGGACCTTCAAGAAAGTCCACTGACGATGATGGAGCGACTGCTATCCTGGCTCATTTTAACAGAAGTCCCAATAAGTCTCTTCGGCGATTGTCCGCCGAGACAGGAGTGTCGAAATGTAGCATCCATCGCATTCTTCAGGCTCACAAATGGCATCCATATAAACTTCAGATCCTACAGAAATTAAGCGAAGATGATCCCGACCGGCGGATGGAATTTTGTGAATGGGTTACGGAACAATATGCTCGGGATGCCAATTTCCCGTCCACCATTCTGTTCAGTGACGAGGCTGTTTTTTATGGAAATTGTGAGGTAAATCGACAGAACACCCGCTACTGGTCTCAAAACAACCCTCACTGGTATACCTCTTCAAAGGAACAAGGTGCATCTCGGGTGATGGTATGGTGTGGCATTTGGAAGGATCGCATCATAGGCCCCCTCTTTTTTGATGAACATGTCACTGGAGGCACCTACATACGTATGCTCAAGGAAGAAGCATTTCCTAGTGTCTTGAACGAAGAAGGAAATTTCCCAACATGGTTCCAGCAAGACGGCGCTCCTGCACATTACAGCACCCAAGTAAGGGAATACCTGTACCAACAATTCCCTGGTTATTGGATAGGACGTCGAGGGCCTGTGGAATGGCCAGCTAGAAGCCAGGATCTCACGCCACTAGATTTTTATCTCTGGGGCCACTTGAAAGCGCTGGTATACGCAGAGAAAATTAGGAGTGTTGAACATTTGCGGCAGCGCATTATTGGGGCATGTAACACCATTACTCCTGACATCATTCACCGTGTGCTTGCTGACTGGGTATCACGTCTGAATTTGTGTATTGAAAACAATGGTGGACATATTGGGCACGTTCTGTAAATAAAAGCTTTTGTTTTGCCTTTTTTTATTATTGTTTCTATGATGCCGGACTTATGGGACACCCTGTATATATATATTATATAATATTTGGCCGATTGTAAAAAAATCGGCCAAAAGTAAAAAAAAAGTTTGTTTGAATTGGTACCAAGTTCTTTTCTCCATATTGTAAAGTGCTAAATCGTATTTTATTCACATTGTAAGGCTGGTTTAATGGGATCAAAAATAGGATGAAATACGTTAATTATGAAGATAGATAAATATATCTTATTTGTATGAAATATATGATTATTCAACATCTCTGTAAAATGATATATAAAAGTTAAATCTTCAATTCATAATCAGCGTTGCATAGAATAACTCTTCATAAATAGGTAAAGAACATTAAATATCTAGTTTTAAATTTCCATATTCATTTAAAAAAATGAAAATAATACCGGTTTTATTTAAAGAAAATAAAAATATACAAATAATTCACTTAAAAATGCAAAAAACTTCACTTTTTTACGTGAAGGTCAAAATATGAGAATAAAAACCCACTCTAATAGACAGAGTTATTTCCACGACAGTTTCGACGCCCACTGGCATCCTCCTCGGGGAGGATGCCAGTGGGCGTCGAAACTGTCGTGGAAATAAACTCTGTCTATTAGAGTGGGTTTTTATTCTCATATAATTCACTTAAACTTCTAACTATGAAAAGGAATCAATGGGGACGAAATCTTTGCAAGTTTGTATGGGAAAAATACTGAAATTAAGAGGGAGAAAGAAATAGCTGCGCATATTTGCACAATTTCAAAGAAGATTCTATTTAGTGGTAGACAGTGCAGAATAATGAGCACGCATTATCTCACTTGTTGCAGCATGTTCAAGCGTGTTGAGCATAAATTACCATACTGTATATAGGCTTGCTTGTGTTAACTTTTCTCATTATCAGTCATACTGTGATTGAGCATAGTATTATTATAATGTGAATTGCCTTGATTTATTTTAGGTATGTATGCTAATTATTACTATATGAAATAAATTAATTATTGTGAATAAATGTTATATGATGCCAATAATTATCAATAATGCCAATCGTGATGATTACAATAAATATTTTTAGTATACTGTATATTAATCTTGTTATTTTTTCAGCTGTTGAAACTGAAACTAAGATGGTCTTATCAATAAAAAGGTTAAATCTCATTGAAATAGTTAAGCAGCATGGGATAAACAATGAAAATATTGCTCAATTGATTTTAAATCATATATTAGAAACAATCCCAGTTGACAGAACGACACTCTCAGATGAAAGTAAAACTGAATGCATCAAAATAATAATAACTTTTATTTCTGATTTAAAAAAGTTCCACAGACAATATTCAAGAAAGCTTGATAGAATAATAGAAAATTCAAAAGAATGGCTTGAGAAATGCATGATGTTGCCTATCGAAAATTTGAAAGATGCGGCTACACCATAACTTCGTTCTGGACGCCCACCTGCTGCATCTTGGAAGGAATTGTCAGAGAGATCAAAAAGAAGAATGACAGCCGCATTAGCTGATAAGGACGAAGAGTTGCTCGCTTTTGCTGCGGCAAGGTCAGTCAGAGGATACTCACAAAAACGAGATTTTGCTTTTGTAATGAAAGAAGCAATGATGTCTCCCTCTCGACCAAGTAAAATCAAGAGAGCTTTAAATTCTAAGACGCCCATTAAATACAAATGAAGAAGCATTAGCTGTTATTCTTCAAACAGGTATGAGCTATAGTGGGTCACAATATATTGAGGAAATCTCTTTTACAACATTGTGTTAATGTATATCCTTCGAATAAAGATCTGGCGAAAACTAAAATGAGCTGCTACCCTGAAGAAATAGAAATTCTGAAATTAAGATGCCACCATCCATTCATAAGGTACTTATTCATGGGAAAGAAGTGATAAATAAGCATATTTTACCAATTGGGATGTATTCAGAAGAGGCACAAGAAGCTCTTAACCAACGAAACGGCAATACACGCTCATCTTTTGCAGTGGCGTAACTAGGCATACGCATTATACGCACTTGCATATAGTTTAATAAAAAGTTTTCCGCGACCGGTTACCGGATAACATCTTTTTATTTACAGTATATTATTGTATTGAGAATCACTGCTTCTCGATTCTGCCATTGTATACGCACATGCATACGTGTTTATACGCACAACATTAATCAGCAAAATATTCTCACAATAACGGTTGGTGAGTGCCTTGTCCGAGACAAAACCCGTGTCACTAGTTCTCATAACAGCCTTAATAGTAATATGGAAGAATTAATTTTGATTTGCATATTAATATTATTAATTACTGCATATTGCTTTTTATATAACTAATAACTGCACAATACCTAAAACTGTTCTCGAGTCATCTTTTAATAATTATAATTATTTCGGAATTATTGTTAAAATTTCAAATTAATCTCGTATTCTATGTTTCATTCACTTGTGTATTTATTTATTTATTTATTTACTTTACTGTATATTTATTTATTTGTTTATAAATAAAAACAATTTCTTGTGACACTTGATGTATTTTCGATTTTGACAATCTCTTGCGTACAGTTTTTGAATGTCTGGTTATGCCCATGAATTGTTTATCAGTTTCTAGACCACCGTCCCAAAGCGAGTGGTACTTCTCAAGGGAAGTGTCTTCTAAATATTCTCTGGGCTTCATTCCCTTCTCACCCTGTTCATCTCTA
Source organism: Bathynomus jamesi (assembly GCA_023014485.1). Lineage (NCBI taxonomy): Eukaryota > Metazoa > Arthropoda > Malacostraca > Isopoda > Cirolanidae > Bathynomus > Bathynomus jamesi. Next base: position 63,223 of record JAJOZX010011976.1, read on the forward strand.
TACTTCATAAAATCGTCAATTAAAAATGTATAGGCATGCTCAAGAACGGTGTCAAAATAACGCATATCATGAACTCGTACACTTGATAAAGGTTTCAGGTTGAGGAAGGTGGCTATTTCAAATAGTCTCTCGAGGATGAATCGGCAACGAGTAAGCAATAGTCCGTTGTTAACATTGTTTTTACTGAAGGTTTTTAGATTATTTTTTAATATCAGTCGTGTTTCAATGAAGGGTTGATCCGTGTCAAGACCCAGTTTAACATGCAAATAATACAGTATGAGAGAGTATCACTAATCGTTACTCTTGTTGCACTCGCGATAGTTGATACTTTATAATTCTCAGTTGACCACTTCTCAACCAACATAGTGATTTTCTAGAGCTCATCAACACTCAAATAATAACATTACTTTTGGCGGTGTCTGTACATTTATAATTTGTCTCGAGCGCATAATTAATTGCGCCACTTCTATGTTTAAACACTCACTGATCTGGAAAAACTCCCGGCGCATTGAGCGTTAATAAACACATAAGAAATGCACGACAACACCATTTAAGAAAGATATCGAAGCATGACACAATTAAAGATCAACTCCATTATCTCTTAATGTCTAGTGATCCAGTTATCAGTAGTTTCAGAAAATATGACCCGGTTAAAAAGAGTTGTTTGTCTCATGATGCTGTCTCACTTCTGAAACATAATATTGATCTTTCAAGCTTAGATCTAAGTTCTGATGATGAAGATGATTAGGCCAAACCTTTTTCATAATAACTATGAAATGAAATTCAAAACTGAATTTAATGTTTTACAATATGATTTATTCCAATTAGTAGCTATGTTTGATGTTATTATTTCTTATCTTAACACCTATGAACTGTTATAAGTATATTACATTTATTTCTATTAGAATTTTATAGCATATGGAAAATTTATTTCAAATTATAAAAAATATAGATATTTTATATAATTTTTGTTTATTTCTGTTAATTTAAAATGTGATTATAATGGCTTATAGTATAATAAATATATTTTGATTTATTAATTTCATCTCTCTTTCCTTTATGTAATTATAGATTTAGAAGTTAAAGTTATATTAATCACTAATATAAAATGAAATGATCAATTTCCAAAATGGAGTCTTATCATATATACATATCAATTGAAAAGTATCAAATGTGCTACTGCTATTACTATTATTATTCTTATCATCATCATCATCATCATTATTATTATTATTATTATTATTAAAAATAGTGGTATAAATTAATGGTAACCTGAAAGGTTTCCCATCAGATCTAAACTGAGTGCAATACATCACAAATCAACAGATGGTCAATTAGGCATAACTCAAGTATAAACACTAAACCAATATAAATTACAATACATAAATAATTATTGCACTGTAATTGTCTTAAAACAAGTTAATAACATTTAGTTCAAGTATTCTCTAAATAACCAATTGATTGAAATATCGTCAAAAGGCAGGAGAAGCTAAAAAATAATTTTGGCCGGTTTTTTGACATTTGGTGGCACTGTGCTACAAAAAATATTAAACAACCCCAAACATCGCATTCGCATTGTATACTAATTAATGAATTATCTTTTGTGTACAAAATACAGTAAGTTCTTTAGTTTTGTATTTATAATCTTTGATTCTTGAACTTAATTTAAACTTCTTGCATGGCAAAACGAAGTTAAAATAGCAAAAATGTAATATACAGTATATATATATATATATATATATATATATATATATATATATATATATATATATATATATATATATATATATATATATATATATATATATTAAGGATGTGTCAGGTATTCGGTATCTGACCAGATACTACTATAATCCGGCCGGACATTCGGTAATGCCTCTACGATTTAAACGGTTAATATTCTGCAGAACACATCACCTGAATCTTAGAAAAACAACAATATATTCAGAGGTTAGGTTAGGTAAGGTTAGGTTAGGTAGGTTAGGTTACAATAAAGAAAATGAAATTATATACCAGAAAATATTTATTTGGTGTATTTTAAGACGTTTTAACAGAATCTGCTATCCGTTTTTTGTGAAAATGATAGCTTTTGAGATATACATTTCTTCGAAAAAAAATTATTTATCTCAAAACCTGCTCAACTGCACACAAAGCGGAAGCAAAACACATCAAAACTCATTACAATACACAAAAAAATTGTTATCTGGTTGTAATTCGTGTTCGTATTACATACAGGCTGTATTGGAATGGTGGAAAATTACAGGTAATAGCTATTTATTGAATTTATATATTCGAAAAAAATTTAAGTGCAATACAGTAGACTCAGTAATGTTGTAAGTTTTATTTTTTTATAAGAACTTAAACAATGCCAGAATTGCGAAAGTCTTAAAACAAGACTGTAGAACATTTGTTTTTACCATATATTTTTCGCCTGATTTAGTTGTAAGGGCGTCTGTTCAAGAGTAGGCTAAGCTCGTAAGACGATTTTCTCGTGAATTAAATAGACCAGCACCACGCAGAAATTTTATCCCAGTGTGGGCAAAGAAACTCACTGTAGAGGTGTCAAAAAAAAGGGGAATCCACTGGTAGACCAAGAAATCTTTCAGAAATAGTTTGCTTTCGCAAAGCATTCCCTAGAAGCCCCAAGAAGTCAATAAGGGGAGTAGCATCTGAGTTAAACATTCCATACCCTTCTGTACATAAAATCCTACAAAAATAAGAGAGCCTCGCCAAAGTGAGCGTTTGGTATGCTTTGCCATACAATCGCATTTACAGGCTTTTTTTAATTTTTTCGAAGACAAAATTGTTAATGGAGAATTTTATCTCAGAATGTTAAAAGAGTTCTTTGTTTCGCTTGTACAACAAATTCCAGAGCTATGGCAACGTACATCGTTTCAGAAAAATGGTGCACCGCCTCATTTTACTCGTACTGTGAGTATGTTTCGTTTCGAGAAGGTTGAGAAGGTCGAGAAGAACCAAGATGGGCAGCTCGTTCTCCGGACCTTAGATTTTTATCATTGGGGATATGTAAAAATAACCGCATATCAAAACAAACCAAAGGATATTAATGACCTAAAAATGCGCATTAGAGATGTGGTAGCATCAGTTTCATTAACTATTTTGGACAAAGTTTTTATTGAATTAGAGCGTAAATTTCGTTTATTTAATGAAAATGATGGAAAGCATGTGTAAATTTACTGAATATCAGATATAAAATTGAAACATTACTGAATCAAATGCCCTTTACTTTTCGGATGTATGAGTTCAGTAAATAACCAGAGCAATTTCTTTTTGTACCATTCGTTTAAAACACCCTCTATTAAAGCAAGCGAGTAGTTTGGCTAAAATTCACACTAAATACAGTTCTTGCAAAACCTGAATAATGGAGGACTGGACCGGACTTCAAAGTAGGTGGGCCTGACAGGTCTAGTTGCATAATATATATATATTGCAACTCAGAACGGTAACCTGAGAAACTTTTATGTTACACACAGTTCGTGCATGAAACAAGGAACTCCTGTGGGAAAAATAAATCCACTATAGAAGTAATAGTAAGTAATGGTAAATGACAAATGCTATAGGTCTTTTTCTCATAATGGAAGCCCAACATTGGGCAACGGGATACTCGCAAAGAGGCCCCAAAATATAGCTTCGATTAGATTAGGTTTAATTAGGTATTAAGTAAATCGCCTAAAATTTCAGTCACTTTATAAATTGCCTAATTTTTCATATTGACTGTAATATATTATATATTATATATATATATATTATATATATATATATATATATATATATTTAGTGTGGTCCAATGAAAATGAAAACTATATTTCTCATGACATTTGCCCATATTCACAACCACTAACGATGTTGGAAATAAAAAACTGGATCGATTCGTATATTTAGAGGTGGCGCAACTCGAAGCCTTAGTATCATTATACAGTTTGGGGTGGCAAATTTCTTCAAACTTGCACCGCCCTCTGAGGTATTTTTCCACATAAAAAATGAGAAAATGCATCAGGAGCTCTTATTTGTGTATTTTAAATTTTACCATATATGTGTGGCTCACCCTAATATATCATATATACACAATACATCTCAGAATGGTCACCTGAGAAACTTTTCTGTTACACAGAGTGCGCATGGAACAAGGAACTCTTCCTGTAAAATTAAATCATGACCCGGTCATGACCCGTTGCTCACGTTGGGCTTCCATCACGAAAAAGAAAAACTTTAGTATTTGTCATTTACCATTATTTATTCAGACTATAGGGGATTTAATTTTCCCAGAAGAGTTCTTTGTTCCATGCATGGTCTGTGTGTAACATTATATATGTTACAGTCAAAGTGTGTAACCAGCCATTTCGCGTAATGGCTGAAACTTTTAGTCATTTCGCGAAATGGCTGTTTCACTTGGTCATTTCGCGAAATGACTAAAATCTTCAGCCATTACGCGAAATGGCTGAAATTCCACCTTGGTCATTTCGTGAAATGGCTAAAATAATTTTTGTCATGAATTCATAGAAATAAACATCACAATAAAATTGGAAACCTTTATTTAAGTAACTAAATCTGCTAAAACATGCATACATCCACAGGTCTGTTCAAATAAGTGAGAAACACTTCAAATAAGTGAGAAACACTCTTCAAATACGCATTTAAACACATTTAAACATTTGAACACATTTGAATTTGAATTTTCAATATAGAGGTATTCAAATACTAACCGGGTCTTCAATGTTATTCCGATGTCCGCCATTGAAGGCCCGGTTAGGTCAGCTGTATGCCCTTGACAATTGGTTAGGTTAAGTCGTGTTATTTTTGTTAAAACTAACGAAAATAACACAACTTACAAGATTATTTGCCCGGTAACAGATAGTACCGAAACCAACGCGCGGTGATAATATTTTAGATTTGGTGATGACGAACGGCGAGAATATAGTCGAAGGTTTAGAAGTAGGCGAGAGTTTTAGGATGTAGCGATCATCAAATTCTTAGGTTTAAGTTATTGATAGAAAACACATAGGATAGTAACGTAATAGAAGTCCCTGATTTTCGTAGGGCTAATTTTGATAGTTTCGTGGATAGGATGAGAGTAGTGGACTGGGATAACTTATTATGGGTAATGACACAAATTTGCGTTGGGTGGCGTTTAAAGAAAGTTTTAGGAATATTGAAAGGGAGTTTATTCCTCGTAGGCCCAAGCGCGCTAGTAATCGTGGTAGACCGAAGTGGTGGAGTAGGGAAATAGGAGAGTTTATAAACGAGCGTAATAGAGCGTATAGACTTAGTAAGCGTAATGGCCAGGTAGCTAACTTTAATAGATATATCGAGCTTAGACGTCAGGTTAAAAGATCAGTTAGGAATGCCAAGCGTAATTTAGAGATACTTATAGCTGCGGATAGTAAACATAATCCAAAAAAGTTTTTTGAATACGTTAATAATCGTAAGCCGGTAAAAATAACATAGGCCCTTTAGTGGATGTTAATGACGCTTTGGCTTCTGACGCTCAGGCGATGGCGGGTATTTTCAATAACTTTTTTGCGACAGTTTTTACCGTAGAAGACGTAAATAATGTCCCCGACGTGGATGATATCGTTCCATTTAGTAGCGAGACTATTTTGGATGAAATAACTGTTTACGAGGCTGAGATTGCGCATTATATCGATAGGCTAAAAGTTAGCAAGGCTCCAGGCCCTGACGCTTTTTATCCCAGACATTTGAAAGATTTGAAAGAAGTTATCGTAGGCCCCTTAACGAAGATCTTTAATCAGTCACTCGAAACGGGGATTATTCCCGAAGACTTCAAATTAGCTAACGTCACGCCTATTTTTAAAAAAGGCGACCGCGCGGTAGCTAGCAATTATAGGCCCATTAGCTTAACGTCAATTGTCGGTAAACTTTTGGAATCCGTAGTTAGGGATCGTATTATCGATCACTTAGAAAGTAGGGGTTTGATTAATAGTAGTCAGCACGGGTTTCGACGCCATAGGTCTTGTTTAACTAATTTGTTAGAATTTTATAACGAAATAGTGCGCGAATACGATAGGCATAGGGCAGCTGACGTTATTTATTTAGATTTTAAAAAGGCGTTCGATACAGTTCCGCATAGGAGACTAATTGCGAAGGTTAAAGCGCACGGTATACGCGGTCAGGTAGCTAACTGGTTAGAAGAATGGCTTCGTGCTAGGAGGCAGAGGGTCGTAGTTAATGGTAGTGAATCGGGGTGGTTAGATGTAGGTAGCGGTGTCCCACAGGGTTCAGTGTTAGGCCCATTGTTATTCGTAATTTACATTAACGACATAGATGTAGGATTGACTAGTAACGTGTCAAAGTTCGCGGACGATACTAAAATAGGCGGTAAGGTTGTTAACGAGGACGATAGAAATAGGATCCAAGACGATGTAGATAGGATTATGGAGTGGACGGATAAGTGGCAGATGCAATTTAACGTAGATAAATGTAAAGTTTTGCATATAGGTTCTCGCAACAATAATTACGCGTACACGATGGATGATAGGGAGTTAGCGAGCGTTGACGAGGAAGTAGATTTAGGCGTACGCGTAACTAAAGATTTAAAGGTTAGGAACCAGTGCCTGGAGTCTTGCGCAAAAGCTAATAGGATGTTAGGCTTCATAGCGCGTAATTTCGAATTTAAATCGAAGGATATTATATTGCCCCTCTACAAGTCCCTAGTCAGGCCTCATTTAGAATATGCAGTTCAGTTTTGGTGCCCGTACATGCGTGAGGATATTGATAGGTTAGAAAGGGTTCAGCGTCGTGCCACGTAACTTATTCCGTCATTGCGCAATAAGCCTTATGAAGATAGGATTAAAGAGTTAGACTTGTATTCACTCGAAACTAGGAGATTAAGGGGGGAGCTTATTGAAGTTTTCAAAATCGTTAATAACATCGATAACGTAAATTTTGATAAATTGTTCACTTTCGATAATAGTAATACTCGCAATAACGGATTTAAGTTGCGTGGCAGACGTTTCATTACTAATATCGCTAAAAACTTCTTTACGTTTAAAGTAATTGATAAATGGAATAATCTTCCGCGTCAGTCGTTCATTCTACTAGCGTTAATATGTTTAAGAACCGTCTTGACAGACATTTTAAAAGTATTAACGTTGTTTAAAATTAAAAAGAAAGTTAACGGGAGCTGTGGTGGTGGTGCTCGAGGATGAGTCTGTTGACGATGGATGCCAGCTTGTGACATGCCAGCGTGTGATGCCAGCAATAAAAAAAAAAAAAAAAAAAAATTAGACTAACACGAACGTAGATGTAGCTCATAGCGTAAACTAACCCACTTTTTGTTTAACTGTACCTACTTTTTTTTTTTTCCTATCTCCTTACTTTGCATGTCTGTAACTCTACTTGCATGTTGTAGTTTGCATGGTATGACAGAGAGTTAAGACTGTGTTTCCATGGTTTGTAAGCGTTCTTATTTTACTTCTTTTCATCTTTCACCCCTCTCCTATTTTCTCCGACTATTTTTCTGACTTGTCGGCAGTGGCCGGCGGATGATGATGGTGAGACTTTTTTCCTCTTTTTCTGAATGAATGTTAACCCACGAATGATAGGTGTTGCTCCTTACTTAACCCTTATTCTCTTCTCTTCTCTTAACCCCCTACTCTTTCCTTTCTCTCGGGCTAGCCTTATAGTGGATCTTAGGGTCTTTGTTAGCCTTAGCTTCTGTAGATCTGTAGAACTGTATGCTCGGTTAGGTCATTTGTATTCTAGGTTAGGTCAACTGTATGCCCTTGACAATTGGTTAGATTAAGTCGTGTTATTTTCGTTAAAACTAACGAAAATAACACGACTTAACCTAACCAATTGTCAAGGGCATACAGTTGACCTAACCGGCATACAGTTGACCTAACCGGGCAAATGATCTTGTACGAAATGACCAAGGTGGAATTTCAGCCATTTCGCGTAATGGCTGAAGATTTTAGTCATTTCGGGAAATGACCAAGTGAAACAGCCATTTCGCGAAAAATTTGCAACTGCATCGACTTCTGTATTGCAAGAATGGTCAATAAAGAGCGATCGTGTGCATGCAATTGTGCACGACAATGGCTGCAACTCCTGTTGCTTGTGCCAATCATACTTTAGCACTTGCAGTTGATGAAGCCCTTCTTAGCGTGCCCAATCTGTTGCATTTTAATTATTCATCTCCAGCCTTTGACAGACTTAAGGAATTCCAGAAGCAACATAATTTACCCGAAAACAAACTTCTAACAAACAAGACGGACGGACGACCACTTCTTTCATCATCTTCCAAAGACTCATTCCTTCTCGAAACCTTCCAAACCACTTGCAAACAGTCTTGTTTGTAACTTCATCTCCGTAGACAGCTGCAAGCATTCCGTGCGTTTCTGTAGCCGTCTTACTAAGTTTAAAACAAAATTTGATGTTTGCACGTTGCTCAAATTTTGACATTTTCTGCAAAATCGCCAAACGCCACTAAAACACCCTCACACAAAGCAAAGACACGGCGCACTGGTGCGTAGTTGAATGGTGTTTGTTGACATCTGGCAAGTGGCCAAGGTGACGTCATCAGCCATACACACTGACATCACCTAGTGACACGCGTTCATTAGTTGCGGGACTATTTACCGAACTTTTGATCACACCTCGTATATGCGATAATAATACCGGGTGTCTCAATATACATGCAACCCATGTCACTGCTAATAATTCTGCCAATATTAATGTTCTCGTTCTATTTTTCAGATTTGAAGAGAGGAGACGATAACAACTAATAATATCAATCAAAATGCCTTGGACAAAGGAGGAAAAAAATTTTTGCGTCACTACTTATTTGGAGACGAAATCATTCAAAACTGTGCAAGCGAAATTTCGCAGGAAGTTCAACTTCAACAATTATCCCCAGAAAAGCCAAATTTATCGTTGGGCACACAAATTTCAAGCCACAGGATCAGTAAACAATCTCAACAAGAAAGCAGAAACACCCAGATCTGGCAGGAAGGTGACTGCAAGATCTCCTGACAATGTGAATGCGGTGAGAGATTCTGTCGGAAGGAGTCCGAAAAAGTCAATCCGAAGACGTTGCCAAGATCTGGGTCTTTCACGTGCGTCAGTGCAAAGAATCTTGATCAAGGATCTTCAGCTGTACCCATACAGGATCCAGATCAAGCATAAACTCACACCAGCTGACATGGCAAAACGTGTTGTGATGTGCCGGTGGTTCGAGAACAAGATCGAAGAGGATCCTGACTTTCTTGATGGTGTTTGGTTCAGCGACGAAGCACACTTCTTGCTCAGGGGTATGTCAATAGCAAGAACAATGTGTTCTGGGGCACACAAGCCCCAGACGAGGTGCTTCAGAGGCCCTTGCACTCTGTGCAGGGTGTCAGGGTGATTGACAACTTCGCTCGTCGGCTTCAAGTGTGTCTGCAGCGCAACGGCGGTCATTTGGAACATGTGCTCTAATAAATGTATCCTTTGATCTAGAGACCTCAAATCTTCAGTTTTTAATTGTTATCATATCAGCTTCCAGGAAATGTAATCTTTTTTGGAGTTTATTTCCTGAGTAATAAATTATTATCATGTCAATGGGTTCCATCTATTTTGAGACACCCTATACAATAACGATAATATTCAGAATATATTTGCACCTGATATTTCAACATGTTATACATGTAATTTGATTCAAGAGTATATTTGCACCTGATATTATCCATTATCAGACATTTTTAGTTATATGCATAATACTTTATATTATTAAAGTAAATGAAAAAGACCGAAAAAATTATTTGCAAACAATATAACAATTTACATCTCAGTTATAATGCCGATATTAGCAAAATTATTGTTTGCATCTGATATTATAAGTTATATTAATTTCAAATCATATTATTTAGAAGTTTATATGTTACAATTTACGACAGACAAAAACAAAATTATCGACGCTATAGCTAGTTATCAGTATACCAAGTGGTATTCTTCCGCTAGTTTGGCCTATTTTTGTTATAGAAATAGATACAGTACAATAGTTTATACACATAAATAACACAGACACATTATATGAGCTCAGTTCAACTGATGACCAACTGATAGATTGCTTTCTCACACTAGTTTTGCTACATTAAGTCAATTGGTCTACTGCTGACTGACTGAATAATATTTATATATCAAGACATATATAATATTTATGTACCTAACGTCACAGTGACCTATCACTAATCCGTTGGTTACCTAACTGAAGAGTATTTATCAAAGTCTGCTGCCTGACTAGTCACCTGTCTGAATAAATTTATCAAAGTATGCCGCCACATACGGTCACTGTCAGGTCATGGTCCTCACCTGAAGAATGCCCATCTCGAGCGCGCCAGTAGTATGGGCGCGTTTGGGGAGAGGAAGTTGGGGTGCTCTGAAATTCTGCCCCTGGAGGGGCCCCCTGAAGGCCTAGCCTTTCTTATGAGGGGCCCCCCTTTACTTAAGTTCCTAACCCATTTATGGGTTCTCACCGGCCTTAATGAAGGGCATTTGCCCCTTGAGGGCCCCTTGCGGGGCCCCATGACCTTAAAAAAAAAAAATCGTTTTCACCTTCATTCAAAAAATAAAATTTTAAAACAAAATTTTAAAAAATAAATTTAAAAAAATTAAATTTAAAAAATTAAATTTTAAAAATGATTCGTCTTCACCTTCCTTCAAAAAAAAAAGGGAATCAGCCTCGCCTTCCTCCTTGAAAAAAGTTCTTTCAAGAGACAAACAAGAACAAACATGAAAAAGCATGCAAAAACATACATACATTCGAATACTTTCTGTTCAGGCAAGTTCCGCCAGACAGTAGAAATGAAAACTTAAAATGAAATCTGAAAGGTTTTAATATGCCTAACGAGAGTATGCATCGACATCAACACATCCAACTTTCGTCTGTTAACAAATTGCGAACAATACATAAATCAAAATCAGACTGAACATATTTTAAATCGAAAACAAGTTCTTTGTTTAATATCTGTATTATGAAAAATAAAATGAATATTTATTATTTTAATTTAAATAAATTAATTTCTCTCTTTTTAAGGGAAACTGGCTTATTTTCAAACGAGATGACCTTCAAATACAATATATACTTATAGCACACGCATATATGTTTATTTACTTTTAAATATGTAGTTTTCTGTTATTTACATCGATATATACCATCACATTCACTTTCACATGCCATCTTCTGGTATGTGAATTAATAATTTTACTGTTCATCAAATTTCGTTATAAAATTGCATGTGTTAAGAGAATATCGAGTTGCGTAACGCTGCTTTAAAACTAAAATATCAAAGTTGTTTTCCTCCTCTAAACATCCACTTAAATATTATTACTAATATTGATTTATTGTTATTATTACATATATATGTACACGTGTAAGAGTATTTAAATTAAATACATTGATTTCAATTCCCTTCGTAATGAAAGCATCTGGCAACTCTACCCCAATCTTGCTATATTTTTCTCACAGTAAACTGTTTTGAGAGTAGTAGTTAAGTTTAACTTTCTTTTAACGACTATTAGCTGCCACTAATCTTGTATTATTTTATTATTATTATCTATATATAATATATATATATATATTATATATATATATATATATATATATAACATCCAAATAAGCAGGTTCGGATAAAAACTTTATTATTAGGAGCAATAAAGAAAACGGGATGTCGAGTTGAGTGGATTGTCATTTTTAAATAGATTCAGTGGGAAATAGGTACTGAAAGTTGAGAGATTTTTCATCAAGAACCTTTCTAGTTGCGTCATGTTATTGCTATCACATTACTTAATTATCATGTCTCTAATTTATCGACTGTCACAATTCCTAATAATTTCATAATAAACGTATTTGTTTTCACTTTTCTTTCACACCAGTCAGTCACAGTATTTATATCACTCACACAGAATGTACATGCTTATTGTTTTTGTCACTAGCTGTACCAAACATGTCTTTACAAACTGAAGCGTACCGTTATACAACGTTTAAAATGTTATAATTTAATACTTTATGATATCAGATCTCGTATAAAAAACATCATTTTATGTACAAATGGCCACAAAAATACTTTCAATCCTAATATATGTACGTATAGAACGCAGCATACGCTTTTTCACCTGTATTAAAAACGTAAAACTGAAAGTTGTATCAACATGCGATCTTAGATTTTGCGAAGACGTAAGTGAACCCTAACATTTAATTTAAAATTATTTAACAGATCATTCGAGGGAACTGTACATCGACCTCATTATAACTTCTGACTCATAATAACCCGCCATGCATATTTACACAAGTCTAGTTTATATATATATATATATATAAAGAGTTTCCATGTGGCATTCCAACAGGAGACAGGAAGTGTCTGAACCCTGTTTCTCCCATGACTGTCCTCCTCACCTGGCCATTTTACCTGTCTCGTCTAACCTGTGAGCAGTACAGCATACTCTCAAACACCCGCTTCTCACTATATTCCTTACTATACACACGCATGCATCTTCCACACTACACAGTCTTTTCAAAAAAGGTGTAATTTCAGTAGTCTCGGAGATTCACGATTGGCCCCTCCTTCCTGTCTGCATCGTATATATTACCAAGCAAGTGTCTCTACAGTTTACAGGTTTCCTCATTGTCTAAAATTGATAAAGTTCTCTCTTATTGCCTTCCTTATTATAATGGACATCACAACCGATTTTTCAATATTATTTAAGTATTATGTTGAGCAACATAAACCCGCCACAGCCTAGTTTCTTAGCATAATCATGAAACATGAACAAGATTATATTAATATATTATATATATATATATATATATAGATATATATATATATACAGGGTGAGGCAGAAGTAACCGGGCAGTCAATAAGCACTTATTCCAAAGTAAATGTTTATTGAAATTTAGTCACAAATTAAGAAATTACAATGTACATAATACTAGAACAATATAAAGCATGATTAGAGCAAGTGTTCGAAATGCTGACCACGTTCTTCAATGCATTTAGAAAATCTGTCTACCACAGAATAGCACACACTTCGACACAAATCTTCGTTGATTTCTGCGCAAGAATGGTCCTTGGTTTTTCAGCATAGACTGAATTCTTCAGCACACCCCAAAGAAAAAAGTCTGGAGGTGTAAGGTCAGGAGATCGAGGAGGATAATCTATGGGACCACGGCGTTCAACCCATCTCTGAGGGAAGTGCTCATCGAGCCAATCGCGCGCAGCGTGGCTGTAATGGGGTGGTGCTCCTTCTTGTTGGAACCACATCTCACGAATGTGTGGCCAGGTTGCCACTTTTGGAAGGAAATTATTGTTGAGCATCGCCACGTAGTTGGCGCCTGTCACAGTTTTTTCAAAAAAGAACGGACCGACCAGACCAGAAGCACAGATCCCAATCCAAACCGTGACACCGATGGTGTTGACTTCCTTCTCGAGGATTAGGTGAGGATTTTCACTTGCCCAGTAGACAGAATTATGTCGGTTGACGTGGCCATTTAATTTAAAAGATGCTTCATCTCTCCAGATGATCTTTTCAGGAAAGGTGGCGTCCATTGCACAGAGTTGTCGAAAGATCTCACAAAACTCCACGCGACGGTCATGATCATCTTCGTTCAGTGCATGGAGCAAGTGTGGACGATATGGCCTCAAGTGGGCATCGTGTAGCATTCTTATAATTGATCTTTGTGAGATGCCAAGTTCTTGCTCAGCTCGTCTGGTGGACTTCCGTGGACTACGAGCGAAAGCAACTTCAACAATCTGCTTGTTTTCGTCGGTACAGACAGACCTTGGTCGTCCTGGTCTTGGAAGATCTTCACATGAACCTGTTGATTCAAAGCGTTGAATGAGGCTGGCTACCGTGTCTCTTTTGAACGATCAAATCTTTCTTTAAATCGGCGGCATATCTCGCTCTTGTTGTCCGTTCGGTAAAATTTTTTTACAATGAAGACACGTTCTTCCATTGTAAAGCGTTGGTTGCTCGCCTTTCCCATAATTGGGGCTTTCAAAATTCACCGAAATAAGATGTGTTCACAACCACCAGCTGCGACAAACTGAATTAAACGGTTAGACTAGCTAGGCTACCCGTTTAGCCTAGGCTATCGGGTGTTACGTAATCGATGCAATTATCGCTAGAAACTTCCAAAGCTGAAACATCAAAAAGCTGCCCGGTTACTTCTGCCTCACCCGGTATATATATATATATATATATATATATATATATATATATATAATATATATATATATATATATATATATAATATATATATATACGACAAAAATAGTTTTGAAGATTTAATCCATCTCACGACTGACTATAATTATACACTTTAGAGGAGTTTGCAATTTGCATATATTTAGACAAAAAGTATTAGGCGGCCTTACGCTGATTTCATGTCAATATTAGCATGCTTCACTGCCCTTTCAGTCATTGTGACGTTAGATCGTACCAGAACTATGGTCTTGACAAAGCACAATGTGTTAAATTTAAATATTTATTTATTGTTATTATTACATATATATGTACACGTGATAAGAGTGTTTAGATTAATTATATTGATTTCAATTCCCTTCGTAATAAAGGCATATGGCAACTCTACCCCAATCTGCTGTACATTTTTCTCAGTAATTGTTTTCAGACTAGTAGCTAAGTTTAACTTTCTTTTAATGACTATCAGTTGCTACTAATCTTGTTATTATTATTATTATTATCATTGTTTTTTTATATATAACATCCAAATAAGTAGGTTCGGGTGAAAAACTTTCTTATTAGATGCAATTAAAGAAAACGGGGTGTCGAATTTGTGGGGATTGGCATTTTTAATTAGATTCAGTGGGAAATAGGTACTGAAAGTTGAGAGATTTTCATCAAGAACCTTTCTAGTTGCTGTCATTGTTATTGCCTATTCACATTACTTTAATTATCAGTTCTCTAATTTATCGACTGTTCACAATTCCTCATAATTCTCATAATAAACTTATTTGTTTTCACTTTTCTTTCACACCAGTCAGTCACAGTATTTACATCAATCACACAGAATGTACATGCTTATTGTTTTTGTCACCAGTTGTATTAAACATGGTTTTACAAACTGAAGCGTACCGTTACACAACGTTTAAAATGTTATAATTTAATGCTTTATGATATCAGATCTCGTATAAAAAACATCATATTTTGTACAAATGGGCACAAAAATACTTTCAATCCTAATATATGTACGTATAGTATGCAACATACGCTTTTCCACTGTATTGAAAACGTAAAAGTGAAAGTTGTATCATCATGCGATCTTAGATTCTGCAATGACGTAAGTGAGCGTTAACATTTAATTTAAAAATTATTTAACAGCTCTTCGAGGGAACTGTACATCGATCTCATTATATATATATATATATATATATATATATATATATATATATAAGGAGTTTGTATGTGGCATTCCAACAGAAGGCAGGAAGTGTCTGAACCCTGTTTCTCACATCATTGTCATCCTCACCTGGCCTTTTTACATGTCTCGTCTACCCTGTGAGCAGTCCATCATACTCTCAAACACGCGCTTTCACTATATTCCTTACTACACACGCATGCATCTTACACACTACACAGTCTTTTCAAAAAAGGTGTAATTTCAGTAGTCCCGGAGATTCGCGATTGGCCCCTCCTTCCTGCATGCATCGTATATATTACGAAACAAGTCTCTCTACAGTTTACAGGATTCCTCATTGCTAACATTTATAAAGTTCTCTCTTATTGCTTTCCTTATTGTAATGGTATCACAACCGATTTTTCAATATTATTTAAGTATTATGTTGAGCAACATAACCCGCCACAGCCTAGTTTCTTAGCATAATCATGAAACATGAAACAAGATTATATATATATATATATATATATATATATATATATATATATATATATATATATATATATTGCTTTCATGTGTGTATCATATATATATATAGAGGGGGGCCGAAAGTCTGGATCCATAGGAAAATATTATTGTAATACATAAATTACAACAAATGGTAAATACTTAAAATGAATATCAACTTTAACTCGTAAATGCGTATCCGTGATACTGTACAGTGGTTCGTACTCCAGTATAAACAACAAATTATAACAAATGCTCAAATTGGCGGCCTCTGACATCGAGACACTTAGGGATGGAATTTATGATTTTTAATAATTCTTCGAATTGACGTTTCGAGATGCGTGTTTCATTTGTAATCTTCTTGTTGACTTTACTGGACTATTCGTTAAAGTTTCACATACCATTGCAGAGGTATTTTCATCAGTTGCATTTTTTGGACGACCAGAACGCCGTCGATCATGTACACTTCCTGTTTCTTTGAAACGTTTAAACAACTTGCCAACAGTCGCATGTGTTACTG
The DNA here is from genome assembly GCA_023014485.1 of Bathynomus jamesi. NCBI lineage: Eukaryota > Metazoa > Arthropoda > Malacostraca > Isopoda > Cirolanidae > Bathynomus > Bathynomus jamesi. Next base: position 79,620 of record JAJOZX010011976.1, read on the forward strand.
GATGCTTATCAGGATGATTTCTATTGAATTCGGTAGCAACTTCTCTGTGTAGCGCCCTGTCATGCGTACATGAGCACAAGTTCTACCCGGTCTTCTGTTGTTAGATTCGAAGCCATTTCTGGGCTGAAATAAAAAAAGTATTTGAGTATTTATACTGGAGTACGAACTACTGTACAGTATCACGGATACGCATTTACGAGTTAAAGTTGATATTCATTTTAAGTATTTACCATTTGTTGTAATTTATGTATTAAAATAAATATTTTCCTATGGATCCAGACTTTCGGCCCACCCTGTATATATATATATATATACAAAAGTAGTTTGAAGACTTATTCCATCTCACGACTGACTATAATTATACACTTTAGGAGTTTGAAAATTGCATATATTTAGACAAAAAGTATTAGGTCTTACGCTGATTTCATGTCAATATCAGCATGCTTCACTGCCCTTTCAGTCATTGTGACCTTAGATCGTACCAGAACTATGGTCTTGACAAAGCACAATGTGTTAAATTTACCAAACAAGGATTACCTATGTTCAGGACTCTGGACATTTCCATACTCAACATCAACTAACCCATTTGATCGTACCTTTCTTTATGTACATGCAATAGCATCAATTGGTTAAGCTTTCTCTGAGTCGTGTTTGAACTCAGATAAGATTTAATACGCACGATATTACTAAACGAGCGTTCACTACACGTAATGGAGGCAGGCATCACTATAATTAACTTTGTTTACGTAATCACAGAGGAGATAAGAAATTACTGGTCAGGTGTCAGTGATTGCACGTGTGTAACTACATTACGTAGGATTAACTGCTCAAGGGATCGTGAACACAAAGTTCATACAGAGGTTGTTAGATGTGTATGTAGTCTTGCAGGAAGGAAGTCTGAGCCCTAGAATGAAGTTACACTCACTAATTATGCTGTGGACGTCTATCCTTTGCATCCTCGAGAAGCAAATCTTTACACTGGACATACATTTTGTACTCTACTTCGTAAAACTCTCAGTTATGGGTATTATAATGAGATACAGAGCTTCATAATGTGCCTTTCTGTAATGATCTTCAGATGCGTAGCTACCTTCCGGTGGAACACAATCCTCTTCTAGCCTAGCTGGAACTCTTCTAAATCGAGGCTGTGAGGGTACATCTACCTGACAGGAACCTAGTGCTGTACTTTCTTTCAGAAAAGACTAGCCCCTTCATCATTGCGCATATTTCAAGAGTTTTATCAGTCATACCACCAATAGCTTATATATATATATATATATATATATATATATATATATAGAGAGAGAGAGAGAGAGAGAGAGAGAGAGAGAGAGAGAGAGAGAGAGAGGTTGCAAGGACTGATGATGCGAAATTTGAATCACAAAATAAGATAGCAGTAAACAGAGTAAAGAGAATAACGGGGCAGATATTGATAGCCTTTAAACGAAGGGATAGGAATATAATGATTCCTATACTGAAAACCCTGATCATACCCAAATTGGAATACTGCTCGGTTCTAACATCCCCATATAAAAAAGAGGACATTAGGCAGCTGTAAGGGATTCAGAGAAGCTTCACAGCCAAGATCGAGGGGTGCAAAGAACTAAATTACTGGGAAAGATTATGAAAGCTATTCCTATTTTCACTGGAAAGGAGAAGAGAGAGAACACCATTATTTACACTCGGAAAATAATGAAGAAACTTATCCCTAATCTTACTCTGAACCCTGTAACTTCCTAAACAACGGTGGAAAGTAGAAAAGGAAGACTGTGTCGTGTTCCCAAATTAAAGGCGAGACAGGGAACATCCTTAACCCTGAAAAAAATTAGTTTTGTGGTGAGAGGACCAAAACTGTTTAACAAAAGCCCAAAGACCTAAGGAACATGAAGGGAGTTGCTGTGGACATCTTCAAAAGATGATTAGACGCCTGGCTCAGAACAATCCCCGATGAACCGGTCGTACATGGCTATGTGAGGTGGAGAGTACAAGAAAGCACTCGCCCCTCGACCAAGACAGACCTAGGGGGACACCAGCCTGACCTTCGTGTGAAGAGAGAACGACGCACGGAACCGCAACGTTGCGTATACACACACATTTTATTCATGCAGTTATCCGTGATTCACTGTCGTCAATTGAATTAACATAACCTACTAATTGTTACCATTGTACACTTAACCGTGATCGTGACATGGTGCTAGCCGTGATTTGAGGGTGTTTACATTTGTGGTCCCCTCCCGCCATCCCACCACAATGCGTCTCAGTCAATGTCTCTCAGCGCAGCCAAAGACAATATTACGGACGATACAAAGATCAGCAGAAAATCAACGAGTGGTACAAAACTTCAAACTAAATCCAATTACCTTCCAAACAACACAGGACAATAGAAAGTCAGAATGTGTAGTCCCCAAACTAAAGGCCTGACAAGAGACCTCCTCAACACTGAAGGAAAATAGCTTGGTTGTCAGTGGGCCAAGACATTTTAACCAGCTTCACCTTCATGTGAAGAGAGACCGACGCAGGGGGGGGGGCACTACATCGAGTATAGCAATTTAACTTGAAGTAGTAGCATTATTAAATAATTAAATTAAATAGCTGATTCTTTCGCAATAAAAATTAGGTGGTAACCTACATCTTAACACATAGCTATCATATCTACAGCTAATTACGCAAAAGTACATTTCTCTTTCATACATATTGTATGAAAGAGAAATGTACTTTTGCGTAATTAGCTGTAGATATGATAGCTATGTATTAAGATGTAGGTTACCACCTAATTTTTATTGCGAAAGAATCAGCTATTTAATTTAATTATTTAATAATGCTACTACTTCAAGTTAAATTGCTATACTCGATGGTAGTGCCCCCCCCCCTGCGTCGGTCTCTCTTCACATGAAGGTGAAGCTGGTTAAAATGTCTTGGCCCACTGACAACCAAGCTATTTTCCTTCAGTGTTGAGGAGGTCTCTTGTCAGGCCTTTAGTTTGGGGACACTACACATTCTGACTTTCCTATTGTCCTGTGTTGTTTGGAAGGTAATTGGATTTAGTTTGAAGTTTTGTACCACTCGTTGAATTTTCTGCTGATCTTTGTATCGTCCGTAATATTGTCTTTGGCTGCGCTGAGAGACATTGACTGAGACGCATTGTGGTGGGATGGCGGGAGGGGACCCACAAATGTAAACACCCTCAAATCACGGCTAGCACCATGTCACGATCACGGTTAAGTGTACAATGGTAACAATTAGTAGGTTATGTTAATTCAATTGACGACAGTGAATCACGGATAACTGCATGAATAAAATGTGTGTGTATACGCAACGTTGCGGTTCCGTGCGTCGTTCTCTCTTCACACGAAGGTCAGGCTGGTGTCCCCTCTAGGTCTGTCTTGGTCGAGGGGCGAGTGCTTTCTTGTACTCTCCACCTCACATAGCCATGTACGACCGGTTCATCGGGGATTGTTCTGAGCCAGGCGTCTAATCATCTTTTGAAGATGTCCACAGCAACTCCCTTCATGTTCCTTAGGTCTTTGGGCTTTTGTTAAACAGTTTTGGTCCTCTCACCACAAAACTAATTTTTTTCAGGGTTAAGGATGTTCCCTGTCTCGCCTTTAATTTGGAACACGACACAGTCTTCCTTTTCTACTTTCCACCGTTGTTTAGGAAGTTACAGGGTTCAGAGTAAGATTAGGGATAAGTTTCTTCATTATTTTCCGTGTAAATAATGGGTTTCTCTCTCTTCTCCTTTCCAGTGAAAATAGGAATAGCTTTCATAATCTTTCCCAGTAATTTAGTTCTTTGCACCCCTCGATCTTGGCTGTGAAGCTTCTCTGAATCCCTTACAGCTGCCTAATGTCCTCTTTTTATATGGGGATGTTAGAACCGAGCAGTATTCCAATTTGGGTATGATCAGGGTTTTCAGTATAGGATCATTATATTCCTATCCCTTCGTTTAAAGGCTATCAATATCTGCCCCGTTATTCTCTTTACTCTGTTTACTGCTATCTTATTTTGTGATTCAAATTTCGCATCATCAGTCCTTGCAACCTCTCTCTCTCTCTCTCTCTCTCTCTCTCTCTCTCTCTCTCTCTCTCTATCTCTATATATATATATATATATATATATATATATATATATATATATATATATATAAGCTATTGGTGGTATGACTGATAAAACTCTGAAATATGCGCAATGATGAAGGGGCTAGTCTTTTCTGAAAGAAAGTACAGTCACTAGGTTCCTGTCAGGTAGATGTACCCTCACAGCCTCGATTTAGAAGAGTTCCAGCTAGGCTAGAAGAGGATTGTGTTCCACCGGAAGGTAGCTACGCATCTGAAGATCATTACAGAAAGGCACATTATGAAGCTCTGTATCTCATTATAATACCCATAACTGAGAGTTTTAACGAAGTAGAGTACAAAATGTATGTCCAGTGTAAAGATTTGCTTCTCGAGGATGCAAAGGATAGACGTCCACAGCATAATTAGTGAGTGTAACTTCATTCTAGGGCTCAGACTTCCTTCCTGCAAGACTACATACACATCTAACAACCTCTGTATGAACTTTGTGTTCACGAATTCCCTTGAGCAGTTAATCCTACGTAATGTAGTTACACACGTGCAATCACTGACACCTGACCAGTAATTTCTTATCTCCTCTGTGATTACGTAAACAAAGTTAATTATAGTGATGCCTGCCTCCATTACGTGTAGTGAACGCTCGTTTAGTAATATCGTGCGTATTAAATCTTATCTGAGTTCAAACACGACTCAGAGAAAGCTTAACCAATTGATGCTATTGCATGTACATAAAGAAAGGTACGATCAAATGGGTATAGTTGATGTTGAGTATGGAAATGTCCAGATCTGAACATAGGTAATCCTTGTTTGGTAAATTTAACACATTGTGCTTTGTCAAGACCATAGTTCTGGTACGATCTAAGGTCACAATGACTGAAAGGGCAGTGAAGCATGCTGATATTGACATGAAATCAGCGTAAGACCTAATACTTTTTGTCTAAATATATGCAATTTGCAAACTCCTCTAAAGTGTATAATTATAGTCAGTCGTGAGATGGAATAAGTCTTCAAACTACTATATATATATATATATATATGATACACACATGAAAGCAATATGTATATATATATATAATATGGGAATGAACTCAGAATGGTTCCCTGAGTTTTTTATGATACACACAGACCGTGTATGGAACAAGGAACTCTTCTGGGATAATTAAATCCACTATAGTCCGAATAAGTAATGGTAAATGACAAATACCATAGTTTTTCTTTTTCATGATGCAAGCCCGACGTGGGCAACGGGTCTCTCGCAAAGAGGTCCCATAAATATAGCTTCCCTCACCAGCTATCTGCAAAGCAGACAGGATCCAGCTTTGGGACATGGATCTAGGATTTAAAGCAGCCTAGCCCCACTACATTTAGAGCCTCAATATAAGTAAAAGACTCGTTGCATTCACGTCGGATTGAATAAATCAAAGAAAAAGGGGTAACTATTATATTTTAGCCAAAACCAAAACTTAAACCTCAACTGGCATGCACGGTCTGTTTGTATCATAAAAAACTCAGGGAACCATTCTGAGTTCATTCCCATCATGAAACGGACATGTTATGTGCCTTGAAAAGTGGACGCTCAATTCTGCCAGTTGAGGTTAAGTTTTGGTTTTGGCTAAAAATATAATAGTTACCCCTTTTTCTTTGATTTATTCAATCCGACGTGAATGCAACGAGTCTTTACTTATATTGAGGTTCTAAATGTAGTGGGGCTAGGCTGCTTTAAACCTAGATCCATGTCCCAAAGCTGGATCCTGTCTGCTTTGCAGATAGCTGGTGAAGGAAGCTATATTTATGGGACCTCTCTGCGAGAGACCCGTTGCACACGTCGGGCTTGCATCCTGAAAAAGAAAAACTATGGTATTTGTCATTTACCATTACTTATTCGGACTAGAGTGGATTTAATTATCCCACCAGAGTTCCTTCTTCCATGCACGGTCTGTGGGTATCATATATATATATATATATATATATATATATCTATAATCTTGTTTCATGTTCATGATTATGCTAAGAAACTAGGCTGTGGCGGGGTTATGTTGCTCAACATAATACCGGGTGTCTCAAAATAGATGGAACCCATTGACATGATAATAATTTATTACTCAGAAAATAAACTCCAAAAAAGATTACATTTCCTGGAAGCTGATATGATAACAATTAAAAACTGAAGATTTGAGGTCTCTAGATCAAAGGATACATTTATTAGAGCACATGTTCCAAATGACCGCCGTTGCGCTGCAGACACACTTGAAGCCGACGAGCGAAGTTGTCAATCACCCTGACACCCTGCACAGAGTGCAAGGGCCTCTGAAGCACCTCGTCTGGGGCTTGTGTGCCCCAGAACACATTGTTCTTGCTATTGACATACCCACTGAGCAAGAAGTGTGCTTCGTCGCTGAACCAAACATCATCAAGAAAGTCAGGATCCTCTTCGATCTTGTTCTCGAACCACCGGCACATCACAACACGTTTTGCCATGTCAGCTGGTGTGAGTTTATGCTTGATCTGGATCCTGTATGGGTACAGCTGAAGATCCTTGATCAAGATTCTTTGCACTGACGCACGTGAAAGACCCAGATCTTGGCAACGTCTTCGGATTGACTTTTTCGGACTCCTTCCGACAGAATCTCTCACCGCATTCACATTGTCAGGAGATCTTGCAGTCACCTTCCTGCCAGATCTGGGTGTTTCTGCTTTCTTGTTGAGATTGTTTACTGATCCTGTGGCTTGAAATTGTGTGCCCAACGATAAATTTGGCTTTTCTGGGGATAATTGTTGAAGTTGAACTTCCTGCGAAATTTCGCTTGCACAGTTTTGAATGATTTCGTCTCCAAATAAGTAGTGACGCAAAAAATGTTTTCCTCCTTTGTCCAAGGCATTTTGATTGATAATTATTAGTTGTTATCGTCTCCTCTCTTCAAATCTGAGAAAATAGAACGAGAACATTAATATTGGCAGAATTATTAGCAGTGACATGGGTTGCATGTATATTGAGACACCCTATACTTAAATAATATTGAAAAATCGGTTGTGATACCCATTACAATAAGGAAAGCAATAAGAGAGAACTTTATAAATGTTAGACAATGAGGAATCCTGTAAACTGTAGAGACACTTGCTTGGTAATATATACGATGCAGACAGGAAGGAGGGGCCAATCGTGAATCTCCGAGACTACTGAAATTACACCTTTTTGGAAAGACTGTGTAGTGTGGAAGATGCATGCGTATGTATAGTAAGGAATATAGTGAGAAGCGGGTGTTTGAGAGTATGCTGTACTGCTCACAGGTTAGACGAGACAGGTAAAAAGGCCAGGTGAGGAGGACAGTGATGGGAGAAACAGGGTTCAGACACTTCCTGTCTCCTGTTGGAATGCCACATACAAACTCTTTATATATATATATTTTATATATAAATTCGACTTGTGTAAATATGCATGGCGGGTTATTATGAGTCAGAAGTTATAATGAGATCGATGTACAGTTCCCTCGAATGATCTGTTAAATAATTTTAAATTAAATATTAGGGTTCACTTAAGTCTTCGCAGAATCTAAGATCGCATGTTGATACAACTTTCAGTTTTACGTTTTTAATACAGGTAAAAAAGCGTATGCTGCGTTCTATACGTACATATATTAGGATTGAAAGTATTTTTGTGGCCATTTGTACATAAAATGATGTTTTTTATACGAGATCTGATATCATAAAGTATTAAATTATAACATTTTAAACGTTGTATAACGGTACGCTTCAGTTTGTAAAGACATGTTTGGTACAGCTAGTGACAAAAACAATAAGCATGTACATTCTGTGTGAGTGATATAAATACTGTGACTGACTGGTGTGAATGAAAAGTGAAAACAAATACGTTTATTATGAGAATTATGAGGAATTGTGAACAGTCGATAAATTAGAGAAATGATAATTAAAGTAATGTGAATAGGCAATAACAATGACAGCAACTAGAAAGGTTCTTGATGAAAAATCTCAACTTTCAGTACCTATTTCCCACTGAATCTATTTAAAAATGACAATCCACTCAAACTCGACATCCCGTTTTCTTTAATTGCATCTAATAAGAAAGTTTTTACCCGAACCTACTTATTTGGATGTTATATATAATATATATATATATATATATATATATATATTATTATATATGATAATAATAATAATACTAACAAGATTAGTAGCAGCTAATAGTCGTTAAAAGAAAGTTAAACTTAACTACTACTCTCAAAACAGTTACTGTGAGAAAAATATAGCAAGATTGGGGTAGAGTTGCCAGATGCTTTCATTACGAAGGGAATTGAAATCAATATATTTAATTTAAATACTCTTAACACGTGTACATATATATGTAATAACAATAAATCAATATTAGTAATAATATTTAAGTGGATGTTTAGAGGAGGAAAACAACTTTGATATTTTAGTTTTAAAGCAGCGTCACGCAACTCGATTTTCTCTTAACACATGCAATTTATAACGAAATTTTATGAACAGTAAAATTATTAATTCACATACCAGAAGATGGCATGTGAAAGAGAATGTGATGGTATATATCGATGTAAATAAACATATATGCGTGTGCTATAAGTATATATTGTATTTGAAGGTCATCTCGTTTGAAAATAAGCCAGTTTCCCTTAAAAAAGAGAAATTAATTTATTTAAATTAAAATAATAAATATTCATTTTATTTTTCATAATACAGATATTAAACAAAGAACTTGTTTTCGATTTAAAATATGTTCAGTCTGATTTTGATTTATCTATTGTTCGCAATTTGTTAACAGACGAAAGTTGGATGTGTTGATGTCGATGCATACTCTCGTTAGGCGTATTAAAACCTTTCAGATATTCATTTTAAGTTTTCATTTCTACTGTCTGGCGGAACTTGCCTGAACAGAAGTACTCGAACGTATGTATGTTTTTGCATGCTTTTGCATGTTTGTTCTTGTTTGTCTCATGAAAGAACTTTTTTCAAGGAGGAAGGCGAGGCTGATTCCCTTTTTTTTTGAAGGAAGATGAAGATGAATCATTTTTAAAATTTAATTTTTAAAATTTAATTTTTTAAAATTTATTTTTTTAAATTTTGTTTTAAAATTTTATTTTTTGAATGAAGGTGAAAACGATTTTTTTTTTAAAGGAAGGTGAAGACGAATCCTCTTTTTTTTTCTTTTTTTTTAAGGAGGATGGGGCCCCGCAAGGGGCCCTCAAGGGGCAAATGCCCTTCATTAAGGCCAGTGAGAACCCATAAATGGGTTAGGAACTTAAGTGAAGGGGGGGGGCCCTCATAACAAAGGCTAGGCCTTCAGTGTGGCCCCTCCATGGGCAGAATTTCAGAGCACCCCAACTTCCTCTCCCCAAACGCGCCCATTCTACTCGCGACCACCTGAAGACTCTCCATCCTAACGCTACTGGAGGTTGAAAATTACAGTGTTACGCCCCGTTTGTGTAATTGCTCAATTCATTTACTGGGCAATATAATTGCTTATTTCATGAAATGGGCAACTTACTGCCCATTACATGAAATGGGCAATTATATTGCCCAGTTTATGAAATGGGCGGAATTTTGCTTGCCCATTTCATGAAATGGGTATCTGTATGAAGGAAAATTAAAATTTCGACTGAGTCATTTATTAAAAAGTAAAACATTAAAAAGAGATAAGGCAAGTGATAATGATTAGTCTACATTCTCACAGGATTTGTGACTGTGACAAGCGCTGTTGCAACGAAGATTATTTTTCAAACATAAACATCGTTTAGTTAGACAATTACTTCTACAATGGCACCTCCTGAACCCTTGTCCTCCACAAACACTTTGTAGTTTAACGATTTCGCGAATGCTTAGTTTGTTTGAGGGAATATCACTAGATTTAAGACCAGTATAGTGAACAAATTGAAACTGATTCCTTGAAAGTTTATCATTTATTACTCCGACTTTTGTTCCTACTGTATAGCCACCGTCGTCCTTAGCAAGAATTATACCTATTATATTAGGAGGATCACCTTTACTACGATCAAATTGAGATATTGTAACTGCTACAGTATGACTAATGTCGACCACTGGCAACGTTTTTTTAATTCGCGTCAACATTTTTTCTGCTTGTAGCACTATGCCGTCATGAGCTTTTTGCCGTGGGAGTACAGCAGGGTGTACAGCAGCATCGTCTTGTGATACGTTCTTAGGTGATACTTGCAGTACGGCTGTTTCATGCGCAGGCGAGTGGTTTAGCTCTAGCGGTGGTGGTGCAGGTGTTTCAGCAACATTGTCATGTGATACTTTCTTATGTGATACTTGCAGTACGGCTGTTTCATGCGCAGGCGAGTGGTTTAGCTCTAGCGGTGGTGGTGCAGGTGTTTCAGCAACATTGTCATGTGATACTTTCTTATGTGATACTTGCTGCACGGCTGGTTCATGCGCAGGCGAGTGGTCTGGCTCCAGCGGTGGTGGTGCAGGTGTTTCAGCAGCATTTTCTTGTGCTGGCAATGTTTAGGCGTTGCAAACTGGCAACTTACTGCCCATTACATGAAATGGGCATTTATATTCCCCAGTTCGTGAAATGGGCGGAATTTTGCTTGTCCATTTTGTAGAATTGTATAAGATTTTAAAGGTCATACACATGATTGACCATTTCACGAACTGGGCATTATAAATGGCCATTTCATGTAATGGGCGGTAAGTTACCCATTTCATGAAATAGGCAATTATATTGCCCAGTTCATGAATTGGGCAATTACACAAACGTGGCTTAACATATATATATATAAATTTAGTTTTAGATTGAAAAATATCTTCCGTGAAATTATTTTATCTTGGTAGAGGAAGTTTTTATTCAACAATAATAATGATCTTCAAAACTGAAAGCATTATGTGACTTTTCTCATTTCAGTTGCTCTGACAGACCTAATTAAAAATACGAGGAGACAGAAAAAAGTATCAGTTTACTTCCTCCACTCCTGACGTTTTGTGGAATTCTCTCACTTTCGATGAAATGTAAAATAATGCAAAATTATGAAAAATAAAAAAAAAAAAAAAAAAAAAATAATAATAATAATAATAATAATGATAATAATAATAATAATAAATAAATAAAACTAACCTTGCCTTGCATGAAAATGGGTTCTTAAATTTAAAAACATTTAAGCTTTTTTTGTAATTTTAGTATACAGCCAGCTACTTGCCTGTAATAGAGGCAAATATATATATATATATATATATATATATATATATATATATATATATGGGAATGAACTCAGAATGGTCCCCTGAGTTTTTTATGATACACACAGACAGTGCATGGAACAACGAACTCTTCTGGGATAATTAAATCCACTATAGTCCGAATAAGTAATGGTAAATGACAAATACCATAGTTTTTCTTTTTCATGATGCTAGCCCGACGTGGGCAACGGGTCACTCGCAAAGAGGTCCCATAAATATAGCTTCCCTCACCAGCTATCTGCAAAGCAGACAGGATCCAGTTTGGGACATGGATCTAGGGTTTAAAGCACCTAGCCATGCTACATTTAGAACCTTAATATAAGCAAAAGACTCGCTGCCTTCACGTCAGATTGAATGCATCAAAGAAAAAGGGGTAACTATTATATTTTTAGCCAAAAAACAAAACTTAAACCTCAACTGGCAGAATTGAGCGTCCACTTTTCAAGGCACATAACATGTCCGTTTCAAGATGGGAATGAACTCAGAATGGTCCCCTGAGTTTTTTATGATACACACAGACAGTGCATGGAACAAGGAACTCTTCTGGGATAATTAAATCCACTATACTTATTCGGACTATAGTGGATTTAATTATCCCAGAAGAGTTCCTTGTTCCATGCACTGTCTGTGTGTATCATATATATATATATATATATATATATATATATATATATATATATATATATATATACTGTATATATATATATATATATATATAATATATATATATATATATATATATATTATATATATATATATATATATATATATATATATGCCACTATTTGGAATCAGAATGTGTGCATTTCGTTTGCTTATTCTTTGCTTTATTCACTGTCTGAGTTTTATGGAAACTCTGACCGGGAATTTTACTTGTGAGGATGAAGAGACGCCAGTATTCGAAATTGTTTTGTGTATAGTCAGTTGTTGAAAAGTCTGCGAAGCTGAATGGTCGTATTTGAAGATGACTTCACGGACTGGGATTTTGAAGGATATATATATAACGAACATTATATATACCCTGTGGTGAATGGACGTGTTGTTTTGCTCTCTCTATTTAACACCCAAATTAGAAGGGAATAATCTACTCGGCGGTTTATTCTGTTTGCACCCGAAAGTGTATCAAGTATCAGTGAATCCGTGCATATAAATTATAAAGTGAATTTCATTAAAATAAAGAAAGTGCAATATAGTTTACATAATTTATCACCAATTTTAACGTATATATTCAAAACGAAATACGGTTGGCATTCGAGAAAGTTTGAAACAAAGCAGGAAAAAGGTCATAAAACACAAAGGTCAGAAAACCCTCGAAATACCCTCGACCATCGAAAGGAAAGAAACAGAAATAAAAAATAAAAATAAATAAAGAATTTGTGTGGGTATTTCTTCTTAAGCTAATTAATGAATATCATGGATATGGGTCCAAATTCTCACTTAATCTGTAATTTGTGCAATTTAGTAACAACGGAAAGCCTAGCGATTAGGTGTGATTTCTGCCAACGATTAAACGACTTTAACTGCATGAATTGGAATGATCGGGAAATAACTCTTGTCTCGAACGCGAAACAAATCGTGGGGATCAAATTTCTATGTGGCGCATGTACACAGACTGTAAATTCTTTCGCGGTCTTTAAAGAAATGGAGATAGCAGACTCGAAAGTTACAAAAAAGAATGAAATAATGGGGACGCATGTGTCCGAAATGGTCCCAACGAAAATCAGGGTGGATGAGAGAGAGGACGAAATAACGATTAACAGCATAATAACGAACAACAATTTAATAACAAATAACGATATAAACAACGTAATACAGAAGGAAGACATAGATGAAAGGAAAGAAAAAAGTAAAAGTGGCGAAGTAGACAAACGGTCCAACGAGCGAAATGATAAAAAGATAATAACTAAAAACGTAGAAAATAAACAGCCAAAGAAAAATAATGATAATGCCAAAACTAAGAACTTGGTAAATAATAAGAAAGAAAGCAGAAGCGTAGAAAATATCGTATGCAAATACTACGCGAAAGGAAACTGCAGATATCGGGATGGGCAATGCATATATGCACATCCCACATTATGCAAAATGCATTACACAAGTGGATATTGCAAGTTTGATAAGAAATGCATGTTCCACCATCTTACGGTCTGCAACACTTATGAAAGATATGGGAGTTGCAAATACGAAAAAAAATGCCGGTACCACCACCCTCAAAGGAACGCACAGAGGGAACAGAAAAAACGAACATCAAAGAAGAGTGGAAATTTTTTAGACGCAGCCAACACATTTCAGCTGCTAAATACTCTCCAGCAATTACAAAACCAGCTGACAAATATAAATATAGAAATCCGAGAGCCGGACAGAAGGTACGAACAAAGACACTTCATGCGTTATCGGGACAACAGGTACCGGCAAAGATAAAAAGGGGTAAATTCTCGGAGGACCACAAGGCAACGAAACCGGCACCCCCATCGGAAAACAAAGCGGAACCACCGGTATGCGAAAAAGAAAGAGAAAAAATAAAAATAATCCTAGCCAACATACAGGGCCTTAAATCAAACCAGTCCACGAACAAAGTTGCATACCTGAAAGGACTCATGCAAGAAGCCGGAGCAGACTTTGCATGCCTCACGGAAACTCATCTAAAGGACTGCCAGGCGAACTGTGAAAATTGTGAGTCCTGTATTGACAAAAAAGAAATACAAATTGACAACTATAACATCCTCCGAGCCGACAGAACAGTGAGACGTAAAGGAGGATGTGCTATTTACACACGCGAAAGGCACATAGCAGAAATGGTTATAAGTACCTCAAACAACTACGTAGAATGTGTAGCAGCAAAAATTGAAAAATTAAATATGGTACTAATTGTAATGTACAGACCCCCAAACACGCCAACCTCAAAATTTTCAGATTCCATTACAGAGGTAAGAAACTTAGTAAAAGATCTACACTCTCCAACCCCAAATATTTTTCTCTGTGGTGATTTTAATTTCCCATTCATGAAATATAAAAGGATAGGAAAAAATATATGTATCCACCAGGACAAGGGGGGCACACGAGAAGACCAGGAGCAGGTAAAAATGCTACTAGCTTTAGCTGATGAATTTATGTTAACGCAAGAAATAACAGAAAACACAAGAAAAAACAACTGCCTAGATTTGGTATTCACAAACAACAGTAATCTAATTGATAATGTAGAAATCTCCCCAACTATGATATCAGACCACAATATCATTGAAATAACAACTAATATAAAGGCAACAGGAAAGGAAAGAACACGCACAACAGAACGAAGCAAATTCGAAATTTTTAATTTTCACTCCAAAGCTATAAACTGGGAAGATGTGACATCCAGCATGGAAGTAATAGATTGGAAAACCATTTTCGAGGCCAAGACAACGGAAGAGATGCTAATGACGTTAGAGGAGAAGACGTTAGAAATTGTGGAAAAACATGTCCCAAAGATACAACAAAGAGGAAAGAGAAGCAGGTTCGAAAGACAAAAGAGGGCATTGTTCCGAAAGAGAAAAAGAGTGACTGCAAAATTAAGTAATTGTAAAGATAACAACATCAGAAAAATATTAAATGATAAACTACAAAGTATCGATGTCGTCATACAGGAACAAATCGAGAAGCATACAGAAAAAGAAGAAGATGACGCTATAGAAGCGATAAAGGTTAACTCAAAGTACTTCTATAATTTCGCAAAAAGAAAGTCGAAAAACCAAGCGACTATCGGACCTTTAAAAAATGAGAACAGTGATTTATCTGATGATCTAACAGAAGTATCTGAAATATTAAAAGCTCAGTATGAATCATCTTTCAGTATCCCAAAAACTGACAAATTGATTTGCGATAGAAACGCGTTCTTTGAAGAAGAACCACAAGGGGAAAGTATAACGGATTTCGACTTTACGACGGATGATATTACACAAGCCATAGGGAAACTAAAAACACACTCAGCGGCAGGACCGGATAAATGGAATGCCACACTGATCAAAAACTGCAAGAATGCAATCGCTGAGCCCCTATACTGGATATGGAGACGATCATTAGACACGGGAGAAATACCGGGCATCCTGAAGAGCGCGAACATAGTCCCAATATATAAAGGAGGAGATCGATCCCAGGCCAAAAACTATAGGCCAGTGTCGCTTACATCTCATCTCACTAAAATATTTGAAAGAATAGTTAGACAGAAAATCTATGACTTTTTGGAAACTCAGAAAAAATTCAATGATAACCAACACGGGTTTCGATCAGGCAGATCATGCCTATCACAACTAATGGAACACTACAACAACATTATTGATTCACTTGAAAGTAATGAAAACTATGATGTACTATACACAGACTTTGCTAAAGCGTTCGACAAGTGTGACCACGGAATCATAATACATAAACTGAAATATATGGGAATAACAGGAAAAGTAGGGAAATGGATATATAATTTCCTTAGTGAGCGGAGGCAAGTCGTTACAGTACAAGGAGTATCTTCATCAGAATCAGAGGTCCTCAGCTCAGTACCACAAGGAACAGTATTAGCTCCACTACTCTTCATAATCATGCTAACTGACATAGATGAGGACGTTACCAGAGACAGCACAGTAACATCCTTTGCGGATGACACAAAGATCAGTAGAAAAATAAGAAACCCAGAAGACATAGGATCTCTACAAACCGACATAAACAAAATCTACAAGTGGACTGAAGACAACAATATGAAGTTTAACACCGAGAAATTTCAGCTATTACGGTACGGAAAAAGAGAAGACCTAAAGTGCATGGAATATTATACCCCAAATGGACAGGAAATTCAGAGAAATTCCAGAGCAAAAGATTTAGGGGTTGTAATGACAGATGATGCGAAATTTGAAACACAAAATAAGATAGCAGTAAACAGAGCAAAGAGAATAACGGGTCAGATATTGAGAACTTTAAACGAAGGGATAGGAATGTAATGATTCCTCTACTGAAAACCCTGATAATACCCAAATTAGAATACTGCTCGGTCCTAACTTCCCCATATAAAAAAGAAGACATTAGACAGCTGGAGGGGATCCAAAGAAGCTTCACAGCCAAGATCAATGGGTGCAAAGAACTAAATTACTGGGAAAGGTTACGAGAACTAGACCTATATTCACTGGAAAGGAGAAGAGAGAGATACACCATTATTTACACTTGGAAAATAATGGAGAAACTAGTCCCTAATCTTACTCTGAATCCCATAACTCCCCAAACAACGATGGAAAGTAGAAGCGGTAGACTGTGTCGTATTCCCAAATTGAAGGCGAGACAGGGAACATCCTTAACCCTGAAAGAAAATAGTTTTGTAGTGAGAGGACCAAAACTGTTTAATCAGTTGCCCAAAGACCTAAGAAACACGAAGGGAGTTGCAGTGGAAATCTTCAAAAGAAGACTAGACGCCTGGCTCAGAACAATCCCCGATGAGCCGGGCGTACCTGGCTATGTGAGGTGGAGAGCGCAAGAATCCAACTCACTACTTCACCAGGCCAACTCGAGAGGAGGGGCGACAAGCTTGACCTTCGCGAAATGAGAAATCATCACGCGGAACCTTTGTAAGGTTGTAAGGTATATATATATATATATATTATATACTGTATATAAATAAATGAAATTAAGTTAAATAAAATGAATGCATGAAAGGTTTCTCTGAACCCGCTTTATTGTTCTTTCCATAAAGTTCAACAGCTTATTACATTATATACGTCGCTTGACTGGCCCTTTTAGTCCCTTGTCTTTATAAAGCATATAAAGCTTTATACATGTTTAGCTATTAGCCTCGCTGACCGGATGTATTTGGAATTACTTCCTACTTGGTTCCACTTCCATTCCCATTCGTGGTCAAAAAAATGGGAATATACGAAGTGGGAATTCCAGATTTAAAAAAGTGTAAAAAGAAGGCTGTGATGAATGACTTGCCAGAGTGGTGTTTGCTGTGAAAAATAATCTAACAATTTGTAGAATCCTACAATTGGAATAAGAATGAATTTCTTTTGAGCGTCCTACTTTTCAGTTTCTTATTGTTGGACGAAAGCGGGAATGCTTTTTCCTTTTTTCTACTTTATTACAATGTTCAACCATGAAAATTGAGTGGTGGAAAACTTTATTATCTTTATCCCTTGAACAGTACGTATTATTTTATATTTATACTTCAGCAGAATAAGAGAATATGTGAATTGTACTCATTATACGAGTATGTACCATATTTATCTTTCAGCCGGTGAGATATTATGTAACTACATTTCGTTCGAAAGGCCTGACTGACGTTACGGATTTATGTGTATGTCTTATCGAAAACTTTATATTTTCTAGTCTCACACACACATACACACACACACACACACACACACACACATATATATATATATATATATATATATATTTTAAGTGTGGTCTTAAAACTGATCTCGTTTATGTATTTATTAATTCATTCGTAATTAAATTCGCACTATAAATTTCACAAAATGAGAGTTTATAATATATATATATATATATATATTTTGTGTGTGTGTGTGTGTGATGAATTTCACAATTAAACACGTGATATGAATGAATGATGCAAACCTACAGGTTAAAGGAAAAATGATTCCAAGGCCTTATATTCAGAAGTATACCTCGTGTATTTCTGAATACACGAAAGGCCTTAGAATCATTTTTCGTTTTCCCTCTGGGTTTTCATCATATATATATATATATATATATATATATATATATATATATATATATGTTAACCCCTCCGTCTATGGCCTGGGTTGGTTCGAAGTCGACGGGGGTTCTAGTTAGGTGCCAGCAACGGATGTGTGACTTGTAGTAGTTTTATTCTATATTACTCTCCGAGTTCTTCTATAGTGGCTCGGAGGACTCTGGTAGACTTACTAAATTTCTCTGAAGATTCCGGACTCTTCTTATAGCGTATCCGGAAAGTTTAATGACTAAGTTCTTCTGAAGAGAGCAAGGCTCGAAGGATAAGATAAAGACTATCTTTTACTGTAATTTACTGCTAAAATGTACAGGTAGTGCTCAGCCTCTGAATTAGCTTCTGAATGAGAATGGAAGATTTTTACTGGGGTTTACATACCCCAAAACTGCTAACATCATTATTATTAAATGCTAAAAAGGCTGTATTATTTTTGCACAATATTCGAAAATAAAGTAAATTTTTTAGCTGTGGTAAGGCTTGAACGAGTAAACAAAATATTTGAAGATGAAACCATATTTTTATCTTAAACCGCGACTTTTCAGATATGATGTTGTCTTGATCTGCCAAGTTAACTAAAAGTGGAAATCGGACTATGCATCTTTACACTAAAATATGCATATGAGTAAAATTTTAAGGTTTAAGATGTACAATTTAAATGCTTAGGCAAGACATGATCTCATCTTTTATAACGAAAGAGAATGTATACAAAATATGAACATTGCAAAGCTTAAGCAGGATTCCTTATTAAGCGAAATCTAAAAAAATGATTATGAGATTTTAAAAAAGAATAGGTCACCAATTATTTGGCAAAGTAGAAAGCAAATCAAAAATTTTATCCAAACTCGCGTTGGGCGATTTTGGTCCTTATGTAAAAATGAATACACACACGTACATACATATGAATATAGGCATTATATAAAGTTAAATATATAAGAATATACAGGATTATATAAATACATGAACCATATAAACACGTGAATTTTAAAATGGATACAAGAACTATATAAATGAATACAAGAATTACATGAAGAATATGATAGTATAGGAATATGGGAATTATTTATGGTTCATTTTCACACACACACACACACACACATATATGTATATGTATATATATATATATACACACAGTAGAACTATTTAAGAGAAGCGAAAATTTATTGAAATTTATGTGAGTGCATGAAGGAACATTTTTCTTGTCAAATGAGGTACAAAAAATATTACTTCGATTTTAAAATTGGAAAATGAATACTAGGGTGATTGAAATATGGGGGTAAAATTTTTTTTTATATATTTTAATGTGTTCAACCCTTTAAATGGTTCATTTCAGCATAAAACCGACTATCCTAAAATATTTTAGCAAATTTTTAATTTTTAGGGGTTGCTACCAGCAATTAAAAATTGACAGAACGACTTAAATTGTCAAATTTTTCCACACCACCCAGGGGGTACAGTACAAGGCGCATTGCTTTTTTTTAATGTGGAAAGCTCCCCCGTAGGTCCTACCATAACTACAAGCATGCATAATTAAACTAGCATGATATTTGAGACATTAGCTGTCCTTACTTCATCAATGTTTCTTTCTTTCTATCAGGGTAAACAGCCCTGTAGTTTTTCACTACTTGTAGCAAGAATTGTTTTTGATCTTCTTCATGTGTTAGTATTTTATTATATTCATCCATTAATTTTACTCCTCTTTCCGCTATATCATTCACGAGACTTTCCACTGTTTGATAGATTTCTTAGCGGAGTTATACTCTTCATCATTATGCCATTCTTTAGCATCTTTGAGTAAAAATTTTGAACTAAATTCTGTTACTGTAAAGAATCTTTGAGTATTTGATGACAAAATCTTCTAATTTCTTCGTTGGAATAAGTGCAGGATCTAGAAAAGCCCGTTTTGCAGGAAGAGTTTCTGTTGTATTTTGCAAGGCCTTTACAATTTTGTTTTTCGTTTCAGTAGGCACTTCATCATCATAAAAGGCCAAGGCTACCAGTTCTGATAGGTACCAGAGGTGACCTAACAGTTTTTTAATAGCAACAAAGGCAATTGTGTCATTTATTTGTCTGTAGACTACAAGATTCTGTAATAATTCCAGAGCAAGACGAGGAGCGCAAGATGGCAAAGGAGCTGTAAACCATGCCTTTACATATAACTGAGTAGCAAATAGACAGATGTCTTTTAGTCCTTTTTTGTCTTTTACTCAAATTTTGAACCGAGATTTGAACATAAAAATTTTTAATGAATATGTAATTTTGGCCATCCACCTAGCCCGATGAAGTCCCGCTGGATGTTTAAAGTTGATTCCACCTTTTGGTTCACCTCCCAAAAAAATAATTGTTAACTGCAATAGTTCTAGGTAATCGTCTCTTGGTTGGAATGTATCGAGTTGATTTGTTGCAAATATAATTATGTCATCTTTGATGTCATGAATATTTTCATAGATATCTGGATCTGATAATGCTGTTTCGTAGTCCTCCTTATTAATGCTTGACCATTTTTCTCTGAATTTCTTAAAAAGGACTATATCTGGGCCAGAAGATGGTGATAAAGACTTTGAAACAACAGCTTCCAGCATAATTTCAAATATATGGTGTCGACATGCCAGCCACAATAAATCGTTGTCAAATTTTTGTTCTAGAAGAATAGCTGCACCATTTCTAGGACCAGTATTGGCTGCCGTTGTATTGAAACACATGCATTTTATTTGTTCGCAGATGTCCCATTCAAGCGATGTCTGATTGTTTGCATTAAAAAGAGACGCATTTCTGTCACTCAATTTTGCAACATCAAGACTTCCTAATAATTTATCATCAAACAATTTTCTACGTTTGCCAACCTTACTTTTCCATGTTGAAGGTTGTGCAGCACAGAAACCAGATTCATCACTTTTACTCTCCTCTGATTCTGATTCTGATGATGTACTGGTGAGTATGACAGCCTCTTCATTCTTCTTTCTTTTGATCTCTTCTTCTGCTTTCCTCTTTTCATAACGTTGTTGCTTTTCTGCTGCTCTTTGCTCTTTTTTAGCAACAGCCTTATCAATGGTACCCATTTTTCCATGACGTCCTTTCTCACGTTGCATTTTCAAGAATTTCTTATCATCTTCTATTTTTATAAGCTGCATAGCATTCTCATGAGCAATGTCAAATAAGTTTTCCAGTTTATCTTTCCATTTTTCTTCTTTATTATTTAAATTTTGTGATCTTTTCAATTTGTTTCCTTTGTTTTTCTTAAGCAGCTGTCATTCCTTCAGTATTCCTTGAATTTTATCTACTACATGTATTCTTTGTTTTGCTGGTATTCCTGCTTTTTTCCAAACTGCTAGCACATCATCTGCAGTAGAGCAGCATGATTCTCTAATGTCTTGCTTTTAATATTTCTGTAGTGCATGAAGAGGGCCATCATTTCCTTCTCTGATGGTAATACGGATGTTTTTAGTACTGCAGAGGGCTGCCCAATTAGCCATACTTCAGTTTCTTTCTTGTAGAACTTCTCCCAAATGAGCAACTGGGTGATGGTGAGTTAGGCCTAGCTTCCATAATCGATTAATTGGTATCAAAATTACGAGTTCCAAGCAACAATTAAAAGCAAGCTAGTATATAAACCATTAATTAAAATTCTGAAATATAAACAATTAAACATAAAATCATAAGTTGTAAAAACAAACAAATTGAAAAAGAGGGAAACTTTGACGCCTGGTAGCACATAGTAAATTTTACTTAAAATTCACCAAATTTGGCATACACTACTTTTTGTCGTAGGGAACAAAAATACAGGTTGAACAATTAAAAAAAAAAAACTTTGATTTTTTGAATGGAAAATAGGATTAAACTACCCTTTGCATACGATGTTCAAAAACTGTGCTTCAATTCTTTGAATTTTGCAGTGATTACACTGGCCAACAAGTATTTTTCATCAGATATAATTATGGGTGGGCCAGATAGCTGTTGGGACGCTGATTCCAAATCTGTTTTCGGTTTTCCCTCTAGCACGTCTAGTTTCCGAGATGAGACCGATCATAATATATATAATAAATATAATATATATAATATAATACTATTGATATTATATATATATATATATATATATATATATATATATATATATATATATATATATATATG
Source organism: Bathynomus jamesi (assembly GCA_023014485.1). NCBI lineage: Eukaryota > Metazoa > Arthropoda > Malacostraca > Isopoda > Cirolanidae > Bathynomus > Bathynomus jamesi. The sequence continues at coordinate 101,778 of JAJOZX010011976.1, forward strand.
TATATAAATATATATATATATATAATACTATATATATAATATACATATAACTGTTATACATGTTATAATTTAATTTATAATCTCTGTAAAGCCGCGCCCTGATGAAACAATTATTTTTATGTAATTTCATTCATTCAATAATTCCCATATGACTCATTTCCTTCCGAACTGAATTCACACGCCAGTGACGTAGACGGTTTCTTTGATTTCAATTGGGAAACACAATGGATTGTGTGAGACGCTCGGCTCTCCAACGTTCTCAGGTGACGTCAACCGCTTGCGTGGTGGCGTAGCCAGGTTCCGTTCCTTTGACTATATAAGAAGGGGATCAGCTCCCTTAAAGCAGATTCGGAGGAACCAGTCTCCGGGGTGGAGAGGTGCATTCTACCTCGTTAAGAATAGGTTTGCTTGAAGCTTGAAGATTCTAGAACGGGCCAGTGAGTGCCTTAGAAGGGGATATCTGCGGGTGAAGGGCGCATTTCACCCCGTACGGAAATTGCTTTGTATTAGAATACCGGGTTTGAGGATCTGACTGAAGGAAATGCCAGTAGACTCAAACATTATTTAGTTTCACGTAACATGAAATGTCAATTCTAGAATTAAGAATTAACTCATTATAAACCCTATAAACGTGTATAGAAGAAATATTCTTATTATAAACGAACCGTGTTCTGTGAAGACATACCTCATTATAATCCGCCTTGCCTAAAATTGATTAAAGTGACTAAAATCCTCAAGTGACTTTTAATTCTTCATTCCGTTCTTGACTTTGCGGAAATACGGGTTAGGAAAGTTTACGGGGCTCTTAAGCGAAATTTTATTTTCGGCGTACTCTGTGGCCACGTTTGAGCACCACATCGAGACGGCCCATTCTATCCAGGAGTACCACATCTTGGAGTACCCTCTTGGAATAAGTTGATTTTAACCGACGCGTCCCGACCAAGAGTACGGTATAATATAACTATATATAATATATATACAATATATAATGTGCGTCCTTTATATAATATAATAATATATATAATATGTATATAACTCTATATAATATAATACATAATACTATATATACACAATATATAATATGCATATAACTATGTATAATATAATATATAATACTATACTGTATATACATTATACAATATATAAGATGCGTCCTTTATACATGTAGCGGGGTATTTTGTCGTTGCAGCTTAGGTGTAGATTTTTGCTTTACCGTTTCTGTACCCTCATATATGTCATTTTGTCGTTTCAACTTAGGCTTTCCGCAGGTTGTATTGTGGTATTTTAGGTGAGAGCAGTTGCTGGCCACAAATTTGCAAACGTTGCACATGTACACCCTTTTATTCTTTGGCGTAACAGTCACATGTCTAGTTGTGTGTTGTGTTTTGTTTTGTGTCGCCCACTTACACATTTTATTTTTTAGGTGATTTACATCAACCCACTCATCGATCATCATGCCTCGAAAGTGTAAAACTCACCCCATAATTTCTGTTATGTGTGCGGCTCGATCGCGACTAAATCACAACGGCGTACAATCACGATGGATCTTCGAAAAACTTACCGGTTATACTTCGGCTGTCCACTAGGCGACCAAGATAAGGCGTGGGCGCCACATGTTATCTGTACCGCTTGTTCGAATGGATTACGTGACTGGTTGAACCAAAGGAAAAAGTCGATGCCGTTCGCTATACCCATGATATGGAGGGCGCCAAGACACCATCATGGAGATTGTTACTTTTACAATGTTAACATAATTGGATTCTCCGTGAAGAACAAGCATAACATCGTTTATCCGAACGTAGACTCGGCGATCAGACCGTTCCCTCACGATGACACGATGCTAATTCCGGTACCTCCACAGCATGGACTCGATTCTTTAAAAGACGAAAGGGAATACGACGAAGGTGCGATTGGCGGAGATGCGGGACCTTCGGCCGATCTTGACTACACACATGACGAAGAGCAATCGGAGCCGGAGAGGCTTACCAAAACGAGTTGAATGACCTCATCAGAGACCTAGCCCTCTCCAAAAGAAATCAGAACTTCTCTCCTCGAGACTCAAGCAGAAGCACTTACTTGAGAAGAACGTCCGAGTGTGTCACTCTCGAAAACGAAACCATGATTTAGCGACATTCTTTACAGTAGACGATCCGCTCAGCTATTGCCATGATATCAGTGAACTTTTTGAGAACTTGTCACAGGCACACACACCATCTGAGTGGCGCCTCTTCATTGATTCATCACAGCAAAACTTGAAAACGGTTCTCCTGCATAACAGGAACTTAAAGCCGTCCATCCTGATCGCCCACTCCGTTCAGCTAAAGGAGACGTACGATAACATGAATATACTACTCGAAGCAATCCAATACAGCACTCATCAATGAAATATCTGTGGTGATCTGAAAGTCATTGGTATGTTAATGGGCATGGAAGGAGGGTTCACGAAATACTGTTGTTTCCTATGCCTATGGGACAGTCGTGCTACCGCGGATCATAACATCAGACGTGACTGGCATCAAAGAAGCACATACGAGCTAGGAACGGGCAGTGTCCAGTGTGTTCCTTTAGTTGATCCAAAGAAGATTTTCCTGCCACCTCTCCACATTAAGCTCGGCTTAATGAAAAATTTTGTGAAAGCGATGGGTAAGGTGAATTCGAGAGGGTTTCGACACCTTTTGAAGAAATTTGCAAACATCAGTGCTGCGAAATTGAAGGAGGGAATCTTTGTGGGGCCCCAAATCATAGAGGTTCTGCAGAATGAAAGCTTTGAAGAAAGTCTCAATGCCTTAGAACTAAAAGCATGGCAGGCTTTCCAATGGATTTGTGGAAGCTTCTTGGGTAACCACAAGTCTCCCGCATACAAGGATGGAGTTCAGAAACTGCTCGATGCATATCAAGAAATGGGCTGTCGTATGTCCTTGAAAATACATATCTTATATTCGCATGTAGATTTCTTTCCCGAAAACCTTGGCGCGGTGAGTGAGAAACAGGGGGAACGCTTTCATCAAGACATCCAGTCAATGGAAAATCGCTACCAAGGTTTCTGGAACGAAAGTATGTTGGCAGACTACTGCTGGATGTTGTACCGCGACGATCCGGACAAGGTTTACAAAAGAAAATTGTACTCGCAACGTTTTTAGGTTGGTGTACATTTCTTTTTATGAATAAAGTTGTACTTTTACGATAAATTGTGCTAAAATTAACACCAGTTACATTTCGATAACTAGATGTGCTAGAGGAAAACCGAAAACAGATTTGGAATGAGCGTACACAACTGGTCTAGAAAAGTGTGTACACATCTTTGATGAGAGAAAAAAGTTCGATTTTGTTGACCAGTGCTATTATTATTTTCTATACTCATAGTAAATTTCCATTAAACTTTTACAATCAATTTATAAATCTTATAATAAAAATGAAATTTAAAATAGTTTTATTACAAGTAAAAGTTAATGAAATCTTTTGCATGAGGTTTTCCATGACTTTTGATTTAATGAACATTAAAAATCTGTTCGCTTTTTCTACTCTTGAACAGAAAGTAAAACCAGGAGTAAATTTACTCTGCAAAATACAAAGTATTTGAAGAGTGCAGTAATAGTAGGTTGAAGGTAATCAAGAGTAGATGAAAGCGTTCTCGTCTTTGCAAGCACATTCCTCTGAAACTAAACAGAAAATACAGAAAGTACACTTCCTTTCAAGGATTAAAGAAAACCTTTCACTTTACTTTCAATATACCTTCGGTCTACCAAGTGTGCCCTTTAAATACTCTATAGCAGAGCTTTCCAAACTTTTCACGTTGGCGACACACTAATTAATTTTTGTTATCAAATATCAAATATCAGATAATTTTTCAGTAGGTGGTTTATCTTGTAGTCGATTTTGTTGATACAAAAATCAAAATTTTCAAAATACAAAAAAATTGAAAATAATTAACTAAATTTGGCGACACACCTGGGAGGTATTGGCGACACACTAATGTGTCGCGACACACAGTTTGGAAAGCTCTGCTCTATAGTTACAGAGCGTTTAGTCCTTATTTTACTTTTCGTTCTAAAACAGACAGCAAACAGTTTTATGAGTGTATACTCACATTTCTCGACCACGGAACAATAAATTAACTATTGAAGGTAAAAATATAGACTGGAGTTGTTTAACTCCTCTCGGAACAAATTTTCTTGGTAATAACGTCCACATTTTATATACTTATTTTGATAAAATATTTACTTAAAAATATAAATGTTATGAAGAGTCATTTACGTATTTTTAATAAAGTATTTACTGTACTTGTTTTTAACTTTCTATCCTGAGTGCGTGAGAGAAGGTGTGAAATGAAGTAATAGGCATGAAGCATATCACTTCTTGAATCTCATCATGACATTATCCTTCCTATCATGTTCGCACTCGGGTCTCTGACCAAACTTTGTAAGAAATCTTATTAGTGTAATGCCGAAAATTTGCGAGGCAGATCTGGCTTCTATTAATTTGTGGATAGAAGTTATGGAAGAAATAATGCCTGAATTTCTGAAAAGTATTTTGTAGGTGGTTTAGAATGTAGATGGCCATCAAGAAAGTTGTTATTTCAGAGACCATATAAGAATGATCTCGACAACAAAAACTATCAAATCATTTAAAAACAATGTTAAATGAGAAAGGATAGTTGCGCATACATATAGTACCATAGGCGGATGCAGAGGGGGCGGCCAGGAGGCTTAATTGAAGGAACGGGGTTTAATTTGGAGGCCCCATACATCCTGGTTAAACGAAATTAGGTAAGACGTTTGAATGCTTGTGTCCATGTTGCTTCAATTAAGCCCTCTGGATCCGCCTATGGTATAAGCTGAGGTGATAAACTGGTAATAAGATACTTTCTCAGATCATTGAGATTAAAAGTTAGAAGTTCATTCAAAAGATTGGAATCTCACAAATTCTATAACAAAAATAAGTGAACAACATACGATACGATCCCAGTCAACCAAATACCTTTGTGTCAAACAAATTTTCATTGTTAATACAACTGTAAATATTGTGTTGTTTCTAACTGGCTGTAAAAATGCTTCGGAAAGTTTTTAAAAGAGATTTATCAAAGGAATGGAGTTTTGCATTTCATTGAAGCTGCTGATCATGTAGAGCATTTGTGTTTAAAGAAACGAAAAAATTGATGCAAAAAATATGTCAAAATTGAAGTTTTATATACAGTGTATATATATATATATATATATATATATATATATATATATATATATAATCAGTCACGAGGGCTAGAAACTCATGCAGGCCAATTAACGCGGCCCATTGCGCAAACTCCTCTATATCTTTATTTAGCTTATAGGGAAATGGTGTTACCAACTGAACTACGGATGCTGGCTATATATATATATATATATATATATATATATATATATATAATATATATATATCCGAAACGTTTGTAAATAAACATGTACCATCTCTTCGTCCTCTTATTCCTTGCTAAGCTACGGTTCCTCAAGAACAAACCCTTCAATCAAGTTTTATATACATATATGTATGTATGTATCGGTGGTGTAGTGGATAGCGTCGTTGACTACGAGTCCATCGGCTTCGGAATCGAGACCCGGTGACGGTAGGCAGCGCGCAGCAAACCCAGCTGTTCATCCTTACATACAATAAAAATTGGTTTGTAGATAAATGGGCGCACTGGGTAAGCTAGCTGGGCTGCTGGTGGGGTGTGGTTCGGATCCACGTTAAACTGTGGATCTAAGGTGGAGTGACAAGCTTGACCTTCGTCAAAATGAACAATTCGGGCGGAAACTAAACCAAGGTGTGTGTGTGTGTGTGTGTGTGTGTGTGTGTCTGTATATATATATATCTTGTACACTTCAGAATCAGAGACCGCTTTGTATTTCAGCTGGGTTTACGAAGCAGTATATCATCTGTACATACACATCCCAACGCCCATGCTTCACTGGGTAATACCGTTGGTAGCACTTTGGGTAAGTACAGTGCTTACAAGAAGTCTCACGCTTCTGTCTCGTCCCAAGCTAGTCTGTTAGGTATAAAATGGGCGGTCCTTATGGCAGCGGAGGTGTGTTCGGATTGGTGCACATAACTGCTCTAACACAATCAATGACGTCCATTATTACGTCACTTCTGCTACATTTTAGTGTTTAAAATACAAATGATTAAGAAGCAGAATGGAGCAAGTTTCGGGATGTTGGGATGGTTATGGAGCAATCTTAGTCATCATAATATTAGCTGGGCATTACCTTATTCCGTCTCAATATATACTGCAGACTATAGAGAACGACTAATTCGGCAAATATCCCAAATCATGGCATGATACCTACGTTATTTTGACGCAGGTCTAAATTATTTGCTCAAATGCAATTATTGATATTGAGTAATTGTTGGGAATTGTTGTCAATATTGTTGTTTGTTATATATATCCTACGTGAAGAATCTAATGACCAAATTCCTCAGTGAACTTCTCACGTGCTCGCATTTTGAGGAAGTCACGGTCGTCTCACTAATATATAGTTTATCCATTGTTTTGAGTGGTAACCTATTAAATGAACTATGTTAAACCTATTTCATCTTATGAAAGTCATTAGTCTAAAGCAAGACTGGTGGGCCGTGAATCAGAGAAATTTGCATTTGATTTGTTCATCGTAATTATTACGTAATATAGTATACTGTATATAGTAGTATATAAGAGTTTATTGGTAGCATATCATATGACCAATTCTCATAAACATGTGATGACCTCGATGTTACCAGTTTTTATTTTTTTCCTGAAACTATTACCTTCTCATAGTTTGTTTCAACAATGCATATATTATCATCTCCACGAGCGTAGACATTGCAAGAAAAGATTCTAACTAAGGATAAGTAAAGTTCTTTCATGGTCACAATATATACTTTTATAGATGTCAAACATAAAAATATAATAAAATTCTATATTAACATAAATATATATTCGATACACATTTACGTCATGGCTTTAACATCAGTATTTCGTATAGCTTCCTCCAGCATCAATAATTTCTTGCAATCGTTGCGGCATAGAAGAGGCCAGATTGTAGGGAATGTTTGGTGTTCGGCGTAAGCTCTCCCAACTATTCCTCGTGTGAGCTAAAAGTGCTTCAAATGTTCTTTCATGCGTTGCTCCCATTCGTTAATCATTATTGCTCAAAGGTTTTCAATCGGATTCAAATCAGGAGAACGTGGTGGCAGAATTAGATTAATAATCTCTGGGTGATCTTCGTACCACGCTCTCACAACGTTACTCCTATGAATGGAACTGTTATCTTCCATTACGTAATATGGTTCCGGTGCTGGAACCAGACACGCACGAACACTGGGTAGCAGCACCTCTTCCAGTATCTGGCAATATTGCTGTCCAGTAAAGCGTCCAGCTACTTGAGTCAATTCTCCGACACCATAGCCAGACATCCAGACCCACACACCGAGATTGATGTGACCATTACGTTTGCTCGGGAAAACATTTCCTTCTTCATAGCGTTTTCCGCGCTGCCTCCAACAATGCAGGGAACCATGACTATCTGTTGAAAATGTTTTTTCGTCCACAGTACACAACTTTTCTCCAGAATTCTTCCTCCTGCGGCAAGAATTGCAAGGCAAATCCCATCCGCGCCTCTTTATGCTCAATCAACAATGCAGGTTTTATAGCTGGACGGCGAGAAAAATACCCTGCCTCGTGAAGTCTGTTGTTCACTGTATTTGTGCTACAACGAAGGTTCAGGTGTCTGTAAATATGCGTCGCTGGAACAAACGGATGCTCTCTGGCATGATTAACAATCGCAGCATCTTCCTCTTGAGATGTTGAACGCGGAGGACCAGACCTCGGCAAAGTAGCGATTGAGTTTTCTGCTTCATACCGATGAATCCACCGTTCCACAGTGCTTCGATGAACGTCTAGTCGTCTTGATATTTCTCTTATTGGCACACCATATTCATGCAATGTCACCATTGCTCCCCGCATTGCCTGGGTCGTCTCGTGGCGCACAGACGGCCTTTCCATCTTTGTGTAAATGGCTTATGTTAAGCGTGCTGGGACTATAAAGGAAATGAGGATACCATGCACCCCTTCTGAAATTGATTTCGGTTGTGAAGGGTACCAACCCTTCGAATGGTAATAATAATCAGCCAATTTCCTATTTTGTTGAACATATGCATAAAAAATTCGTCTTAAAAGCCAAGGATCCAAAGATTGTCAGCAATAGTTTATATCCCAACTGAATATAGTCAGCCATCAACAGTATAATCATATTTTATTTCCATAACTACTCATGACTACTCTGTCATAGTAAATAACCTTATTATGACTTAGGTATAGGCTGACCATATTTCCTTGAGACAAAAACGGGACAGTGGGATGGCAAAAAAGGGACGGGGTTATGTAATATTCTGTATTCATGAAAAAGTAAGTACATAAACCGGGACAAAATTGACATTTTTATTAAAACGACGGGACGGCCAGGAAATATAAAACAAACGGTACGTATGGTCAGCCTACTTAGGTAGTAGTGGTAATTCTGAGTGGCGGCCTCTAGCCACATACGTTAAACCTATCAGTGCGTCTAAGACCAGACCCTTCTGTTTCTGTCAATTCATTGTTAGTTTAAGGTATTTTGTTCTTTGTCTTTCTAGGTCTAGGCATTAAAATAAATATTTGAGTTTGTGTTTAGCATTTCCTCCTCCCTTCGTAATTCCCCACCCAACCTCGTTTCCTTCGACATAGCAACGCTTACCTCCATCCTCATTCCACTTCCTTCATTAAACCTATTATCGCTTTTACTGTCCCTTCCTTCCATCCTTCAATGCCAGCGTTCTTAATCCTAGCACATAAATTATATAATATGGAATCTAAGACCTTAGATCTCTACGCATTCATGTTACTTGAAGACGCCTGTGTCTTAGGGGAATCTAAGTTGAGAGTGGGTTTGAGGGGTAGTCTATAGATTATTACAGATGACCTTGAACGCTCCAACTATTTAAGAATGATTATTTATTACGCACATCATATGGCATAATACACACATGAATTTAAGTATCTCTTACACTATAGGAATGGAATTGAATCCTACCAGAGTCAAAAAGTCGCAAAATATGATAAATTAGTTTGTATTAAGAGGTCACTAAGAGAAAAGGATTTGGAGTAGAGCGGAAGGCAGAGAGAGAGAGAGAGAGAGAGAGAGAGAGAGAGAGAGAGAGAGAGAGAGAGAGAGAGAGAGAGCGCTTTTAAATCACACCTTTTAAATGGTTTGTGGGTAAGGGCTTCACGTATGTTATTTTAGTCCAGGGTAGTTTATGTGGAGGTGTTAACGTAACTTGCACTTGGAACGTCATTGATGGGGTTAGAGCAATTATGTGCACCAATCCGAACACACTTCCGCTGCCATAAGGACCGCCCATTTTATACCTAACAGACTAGCTTGGGACGAGACAGAGGCGCGAGACTTCTTGTAAGCACTGTACATAAAATCACTGTCGCAAACTCTGTCGTGAAACTCCTCCATTTTTTTACTTATAAATATCGATAAGAAAAATAGGGTTTCACTGCAGGACTCTTTGAAATGACTGTATATATTACAAGTCATTGCAGGGAATATGTTTACTATTACAGTAGAACAACGTAAGTTCACTACTTTTAAGTCTGCGAATCTCAAACCTGCGAGTAAGTAATATAGGACAAAATTCGAGAATTAGCAGACATACACACGCATACAATCACGATTCGATCCCAAATTTTCATTTACACTCAGTACACAGTATAAACTACGGATTGAAGAGACAGAAAAATAACTATATTATGTATTTTGACCCTTATGTACTCCTGCAGTAATGCTGGAGTAAGTATGTACTGTAACAAAATTTCTTGGTGTAATGCTAGATAAGAATTTGCAATGATGATCATGTAAATTATATTGCGAAAAAGATTTCAAGGAGAGTTGCTATAATGTTTAAACTTAGAAATGTAGTCCCTAAACAGGGTTTATTGACTCTTTATCATACTTTTGTTCTTCCTTATATAACGTACTGCACCCTTGTTTGGGGAAACTCCGCTAACAACGCATTAAACAGTTTGTCATCCAAAAAAGAGCAATAAGGTTATTATCTGGTGCTGATTTCCTTGATCACTCTAGTGCATTATTTAAAGAACTAAAACTACTAAAGCTCAATGATGTAATCAAACTGGCACATTTTATTTTTATATACAAGTGTAAGAACAAAATCATTAACTTACAATGGGTAAATAAATATTTTGTAACTTATCTAGAAATCCACTCCTATCAAACCAGATATAGATCAAAACATGTTACACCTCAATTTAGATTGTCTTCATCTCAAAAACTATCCATTTTCATTGGATTGAAACTATGGAATGATTTAAATGCTGATATAAAAAATATTGTGAATGTAAATTCATTTAAAACCAAGTTGAAATCCCGATTAGTAATGGCATACTAATAAAAATCTGGGATTAATGTAGAGTTGCCTTCATTATTCAGAGGACACTCTTGAGAACAGATAGCGATACCTGGCATATATTTGTTGTGTGTACTACAAACGATTGTAACATTTAATGAATGAATCTTGGGGTGAGTGAGCGTCGACTGGTTGGTTGACTCATTGCCAAATGTCTTTAGAATTGAATAAAAAATAGTCTTATAAAAACCAAAATAAACCTTCGGACGTGATGACAGTGGTCATGATATTGGCAAACCTGTCATCTTGAACGATGCATAAAAACAGAGCCGTTGGTAGGCATTATTGCGTCCTGAGAAAATTCAAAATTGATTCATTTATTTATTTATTTACGAGGGCCACTCAATATATTTTGCCCCACCTTTTTTTTTCTTTCCAAGTTTCCTTGTAAGTTCCAGAAATTTTGTACGCAAGTAATTACATACCTTTTTCACAAGTTTTTATTTTTCCACATAGTCTCCATCCTTTTCTACGGCTTTCCTCCACCTCGAAACAAAGGCATTTATTCCTTGCTGGTATAGGTCCGCTGGGTTCCGCTGGAGTCACTTCTTAACCTCCTCAACAACCTTATCGTCACTCTGAAACTTTCTTCCACGAATAGCATTATCAAATGCAAGTCTGAAGGTGCCACATCCGGGTTGTATGGAGGGTGGGGTAACACAGTCAAGTGCATTTTTGTGATGGCCTCTCTTGTTTGCAAACTGTTGTGTGGTCTTGCGTTATCGTGCAAAAGAAGGACGTCTTCCAGTTTTGTCTCCGGTCGAACTCCCTTTATACGTCTCTGAAGTTTCTGCAGGGTAGCAATATATGCCTCTGAGTTGATTGTTTGGCCTTTCTTCATAATGTCCACTAGAATCACCCCTTTCATTTCCCAGAAGATAGTGGCCATAACCTTTCCTGCAGAGGGAGTCATTTTGAACTTTTTCTTGCGTGGGGAGTCTGCGTGATGCCACTCCATGGATTGGCGTTTTGTTTCAGGTTCAAAGTGGTGTACCCAAGTCTCATCCCCAGTTACAATTTGTGAAAGGAAGTCATCCCCTTCTGTCTCGTATCGAACCAACGACTCAGAAGCAATTTCTTTTCTTTGGGCTTTGTGATCGTCAGTCAGTTGGCGAGGAACAAACCGTGAACACACTTTTGAGTATCCCAGTTGCTGAATTATCGTATTCACACTTCCTTCACTAATTCCTAGCTCCAGTGATAGCTCCTTGTATGTGACGCGCCGATTTGATCGAATGATGCTGTTAGCACATTGCACAGTGTGAGATGTCACAGCCGATGCCGGGCGACCGCTACGTGGCTCATCATCGAGGCTGTCTCTCCCTCTGTCCGATGATTTCACACGTTTAGACCAGCGTCCAACTGTGCTTCGATCAACAACAGCATCTCCGTAAACGTTTTGTAGACGTTTGTGAATATTTCCAACTGTTTCCTTCTCTGCGGTTAAGAACTCGATAACAGCTCTCTGTTTATGAGCACATCACTGTCAGACGCCATTTTCGAAACTGCGTTAACCATCGGTCTTATACAAGGGCGTTTAAAAGCGGTTTTATACATGGAGGGGAGGCTCAAAGTTGAAAATCTGGTTATCTGAATCGCAGAAAGTTCAAACTTACGGCCCAAAAGACATTCCAGCCCCATGGCCTATTATTTAGCTAAATAAAAAGGGTGGGGCAAAATATATTGAGTGCCCCTGGTATTTACATTTAATATTGAACATAGATTCAGATATTATTTTGTTATAACAAAGACAGAGCAAAAACCTGATATATATATATATATATATATATATATAATATATATATATATATATATATATATATATATATATATATATATATATATATATATATAAGTACATATATAGGCGGTTTATGAATGAAAAAACAATGTTTTGATGCATACTAAATTTTAACAACATTATAACATTACCAGATTGATGGGTATCTGTAGGTTTCATACGTCACTGCTTAGAACATCTTCCAATTGGAAAATGGACGTCAGCAACACTGATATAGCAATAAACAGTCAATGAGAGAAATATTATTTAGAAACGAAAAATGTTTTGTATTGAGCCACCATCATAAATGTATATAATTGTTTTGTATTAATAAGTTCCATGTCACAACTTAAGTGTTGAACCACTACAGCTGTGACTCTTGGAAATCTCTCACCTCAAAGGAGAGAATTACAGAAAATAAAACTATTACAGTGATTCATATCAATAAACATAGCGCCATTTAAACGATCATATTTGACATGTTTAACACTTTATAGGTTGAGCGCTGTGCTAACACACCCCTTGTTTTTTAAAAATTATTATTATTATTATTATAATTACTGACACCTTTCCAATTACAGCTTCTTCATATTTAGTTTCCTGCGCCTCATTCTTTCCCTTTAAGGTTGAATCCTTTCAGTGAGGGTACCACCCCATGCATTTGCTATCAGTTTGCTTCTGAGTTTATATATAAATAGGGCTTATTAATCTGTTTTTTTGTTGCCGGTTGTTTACCATGTTATGTATGGGAATGAATCATAAGGTTAATTAATTACTAGTTAATAATTAAACCACAAATTAATTGTTCATGCAAACGAATAAGTTGTATCGTATGGATAATTGTTCATTTAAACGTATGTATGAATAAGTATGGTAAATACCAACAATAACTGCCAAAGAAACGTAGGCATTCGGACGTGGATCTCCTCCACGCTCAGCTCAAACAAAGAGTCGTTGTTCATGAACAGTTCAGGCGTAATTTGACGTTCGGGCATAAACGAATTTCCATGTCTCACCTCGAAACAGAGAGAGGGTATGAGAAAAAAGGTGGAAAACCGTTAGGGCAGTGCCTCTGAGACCGTGAAAGAATAAAGGTCATTCTTACGAAACCTGTGTTAAGTGTAAATGGGAACATTAAGTTGCTCAAGTATATAAAAAATACAGTGCCGAAAGTGCCGACATGATAAAGCGTGCGGTAATTAAAAGCCAAAATCGTTGTTCTAATTCTGAATAAAGTACACGCCTCGCTGAGCTAAAAGTGAAAATTCGCGTCTGTTAAAAAGACTCACAGAAGAGTTTACCATCCCCAATTCCGGAGGAAGAAAATGGACTTAGTTCAAGTAAGACGTAAAATCGTCTCTCCTTAAAATTCATCGTAGAAAACGCGAGAGACACAAAAATTTCTTATGCGATGAATATATATATTAAGGAAGAGAAAGTGTATACATACTTAATTACCGGAAGTGAAACCCATACACAAAAGGGTACCTCCGCAAGATAAGTATCTGACGATTTGTAATTATTGAAATTATACATTCATTTTTATTCACTTACCTTATAAATTATACCATTTTATTTCATGGTCTTGTATTAATTTTGAATGTCAGAATTCTCAAGACAAAGATTAATTGTCTCAAACATCTTTTATTTAAAGGAAATAATTGATGTTAAAGTCCATATAATTGAAAGTGTAAAGAACCAATCGTTGTTCTAAAAAGATAAGTCAATTAAAATTGTAGTATGTGCGCGATTATTTATTTTAAATGATCTGGTATATTACAGTAAGGCTGTATTCAGTTAAATAACTACCAATTGTAGATTAAAAAATTTGTCTATCAGTCAAATGTAAAGTGTTTATGCATTTTAATTATTTGACTTATGATTAAATGTCATTCTTTTCATAGTAATTGATTCCATGCCAAAACATTTGGCTAGCGTATGTTAAGTCTAAATATCAAATTCTTGAAGTAAGAATCAATGTTTCAAGTGTCATTTCCATAAAAAAATCTTTATTACTGTCAAAACTGTTATTTGCATTAATTAATTTTAAGTTCTTGAATATACTATTTTTGTAAAAGGTGTATAATTATTTTCCCCTATACAAAATTGACGGAGAAAAGCATAACCTTGGGTAAAAGTATATGACGTGGTTTAAATGACATCAGATCAAAGAAAGGTATAATTATTAATTAATACCAATAAATTCACAATTAAAAGTAAATACAGAAAGT
>JAJOZX010011977.1:0-15000 GCA_023014485.1 Bathynomus jamesi
TCAGAAAGCCTTTGATAAGGTACCTCACCGCCGCTAATGGCGAAAGTGCGCGCGCTGGGTATCGGTGGGGAAATAGTAGGTGGATTGAAAACTGGCTGAGGAATAGGCGGCAAAGGGTGGTAATTAAAGGGGCTAGTTTCGGGTTGGGCCTCGGTCACTAGTGGGGTTCCTCAGGGTTCCGTTTTGGGGCCGCTGTTGTTTACCATTTACATAAATGATATCGACGGTGGCATCGTCAATCGGATCGCCAAATTCGCTGATGACACCAAGCTTGGGGCCAATGTTGGGACGCCCGAAGCGATCGAGGAACTGCGTGCGGACCTAGGTAGGATAGGAGAGTGGTCCGAAAAATGGCAAATGCCGTTTAACTTGGGTAAATGCAAAGTGATGCACATTGGGCTACGCCAATCCCAAGTCGGACTACTCGATGTTGGGCAGTAATATCGAGGTGACTGATTTAGAAAAGGACTTGGGTGTGCTAATTAGCAGCGACCTTAGTTTACGAAACAGTGTGTAGAGGTGGAAAAGAAAGCCCAGAAACTATTGGGTTATATCAGGAGGCAATTTCAGTTTCGGAACAAGGAGATTGTGCTCTCACTGCACAATTCCCTTGTTCGGCCGTACCTGGAGTATGCTGTGCAGTTCTGGTCGCCCACCCTCAGGAAAGATATTGAGAGGCTGGAGCGAGTGCAGGCGAGGGCCACAAAGTTAATCCCTTCCGTTAGGCATATGGGCTACAATCGACGGTTACGCGCCCTGAACTTGTTTTCGCTTGAAACTCGGAGGCTGCGCGGTCAACTGATGAGGTTTTCAAGCTCTTACGAGGTTAACGATGTCGATTTTAGAAGTATGTTTAGTTTAAATGATAACCCAACTCGCAACAATGGTGGAAGTTGGATTTGAAACGGTTTAGGACTAGTGTGTGTGGGAATTACGTTACGTATAAGATCTGTGACACATGGAACAGGTTACCTTCGGAAGTTGTGAACAGTTCCTCTGTGGATCAGTTCAAGAAAAGGTTAGACGAAATCTTGCACACTATTTGAGTGTGTAAAGACATTTAGGACCTCAGTCTGCGGAAATTTCTTTTCCTATAAAATAGTTAATATCTGGAACCAACTTCCCTCAGAGGTTGTTTCCAGTCAAAGTGTAAATCTGTTTAAAAATAGGCTAGACAAAGTACTGAACACTCATAGTTTAAGATTAAAACCTCAGAAAACTCTGCAGGAGTTCGCTTGCTCGGTGTCTCTGTGAGCAAGCTAAATATAGAGCTCTTTATATATTCTCCACTTTCTGTAAAATTTCCTTGGCTACTTTTCCAGGGTCAAGGTATTTTCTTCAACCTTTTTCCGTACCTGCCTCTGGCAGGGAGGGAGCGGAGGGTGGGGAGAGAGCCTTCTACTTTTCTATCCAGTTTTCTACTACTGCTAGGATAGTTGAAAAAAAATTTTCCCTGGCACGTTGCCATTGGTACATCCTCGGTATGGCCGCAAGGCCTTTTGAGGTACTTCTTTTCCTTGTAACTCTCTCTCTCTCTCTCTCTCTCTCTCTCTCGTCTCTCTCTCTCTCTCTCTCTCTCTCTATCGTGGGGAAATAGGTAGGTGGATTGAAAACTGTGCTGAGGAATAGGCGGCAGAGGGTGGTAATTAAAGGGGCTAGTTCGGGTTGGGCCTCGGTCACTAGTGGGGTTCCTCAGGGTTCCGTTTTGGGGCCGCTGTTGTTTACCATTTACATAAATGATATCGACGGTAGCATCGTCAGTCGGATCGCCAAATTCGCTGATGACACCAAGCTTGGGGCCAATGTTGGGACGCCCGAAGCGATCGAGGAACTGCGTGCGGACCTAGGTAGGATAGGAGAGTGGTCCGAAAAATGGCAAATGCCGTTTAACTTGGGTAAATGCAAAGTGATGCACATTGCTACGCCAATCCCAAGTCGGACTACTCGATGTTGGGCAGTAATATCGAGGTGACTGATTTAGAAAAGGACTTGGGGTGCTAATTAGCAGCGACCTAAGTTTACGAAACAGTGTGTAGAGGTGGAAAAGAAAGCCCAGAAACTATTGGGTTATATCAGGAGGCAATTTCAGTTTCGGAACAAGGAGATTGTGCTCTCACTGTACAATTCCCTTGTTCGGCCGTACCTGGAGTATGCTGTGCAGTTCTGGTCGCCCACCCTCAGGAAAGATATTGAGAGGCTGGAGCGAGTGCAGGCGAGGGCACAAAGTTAATCCCTTCCGTTAGGCATATGGGCTACAATCGACGGTTACGCGCCCTGAACTTGTTTTCGCTTGAAACTCGGAGGCTGCGCGGTCAACTGATCGAGGTTTTCAAGCTCTTACGAGGGTTCAACGATGTCGATTTTAGAAGTATGTTTAGTTTAAATGATAACCCAACTCGCAACAATGGTTGGAAGTTGGATTTGAAACGGTTTAGGACTAATGTGTGGGAATTACTTTACGTATAAGATCTGTGACACATGGAACAGGTTACCTTCGGAAGTTGTGAACAGTTCCTCTGTGGATCAGTTCAAGAAAAGGTTAGACGAAATCTTGCACACTATTTGAGTGTGTAAAGACATTTAGGACCTCAGTCTGCGGAAATTTCTTTTCCTATAAAATAGTTAATATCTGGAACCAACTTCCCTCAGAGGTTGTTTCCAGTCAAAGTGTAAATCTGTTTAAAAATAGGCTAGACAAAGTACTGAACACATCATAGTTTAAGATTAAAACCTCAGAAAACTCTGCAGGAGTTCGCTTGCTCGGTGTCTCTGTGAGCAAGCTAAATATAGAGCTATTTATATATTCTCCACTTTCCTGTAAAATTTCCTTGGCTACTTTTCCAGGGTCAAGATATTTTCTTCAACCTTTTTCCGTACCTGCCTCTGGCAGGGAGGAGGGTGGGGAGAGAGCCTTCTAATTTTACTATCAGTTTTCTACTACTGCTAGGATAGTTGAAAGATAAACACAAAATTTTCCCTGGCCGTTGCCATTGGTACCTCCTCGGTATGGGCCGCAAGGCCTTTTGAGGTACTTCTTTTTCTTGTAACTCTTGTAACTCTCTCTCTCTCTCTCTCTCTCTCTCTCTCTCTCTCTCTCTCTCTCTCTACTTCATGGAGGCGGACGTGCTGTGTGGTCTCTCCAGTATCTTTTTTAATAGTGACTAAGTGACAAGTTTGATTGTATATTTGTTAGATAAGTATAATATTTATTTACTTTATTATTGAGATTAGGGCAAGCACTATTGCTTAATAATTAGACAATTTATTATTAATTATACTTAATTACTCCTTTTCCGGTTAACGAACATAATTCCATATTGTTTAAATTCTGTTTTTTCGGCTGAATTTCTCTGGGAAAGTTAAAATTAAATAAGTTTGCATTGTTTTAGACGGTAGTTACAGATTGCATTTTCAGACGAGTTACATAGTAAGATTTGTATGTTCGAGTCTATTTCCGTTTCCGGTCTTACACGTGCTCTCGCAGGTCCATTTCCGGTCTGTAACACGTGCTCTCGCAGGTCCATCTCCCGCATTCACTACTTCTCTCCCACGATCCGTTGTATAAATTAAAATAACATATTATATTATTTAAAGTAACATCATTCTGCATTGTTATAAACGGCTCCCTACAGATCCATTCAGTTCCGTATTCAATTCCATTTCCGGTCTGAAACACGTGCCACTCGTCTGCGCGTGTTTATTTCGTATTTCGGCATTCACCAATCCTCCCTCACTAACCAATATACTAATTATTTCGTATTTCGGCATTCACCAATCCTCCCTCACTAACCAATATACTAATTAAAATAGCATTTATTATTAAATTAATATCAGACTGCATTGTTACTAACGGCAACCCACAGGTTCCATTCAATTCTGTATTCAACTCAGTTTCCGGTCTGTAACACGTGTTTACTTCCGAACTCACCATTACCCCTCTCACCATTCGTTATATTAATTAAAGTAGCATATTGTATTATTTAAAAGTAACGTATCGTATTAATTAAAAGGAACATATTGTATTATTTAAATTAACGTATCGTAATAAAAAAAAAAAAAAAAAAAATATGACAGGGCCAGCTAAATTGAAAGCAGAATGCTTTAAATGTAAAGTTAATCATTGGTGCGTTGACTTCCCCGAAGGTAGTATCAGCGATATCACATCCCTTAGTATATGTTTGTTTTGTAAACTTAGAGACAACCACGAAAAGGAAGTGAAAGAGCTAAAGGAATTAGTAAAAAAGCTTGAAGCTAGGCTCGTAGCACTGGAAATCCATCCCAGTAGACAAGATCAAACTAAAAACAAACAAGCAGATTTAAATTGTAAAATTAAGCATCTAGAGCAAAGCGTGGCACGCTTGGAAAACACGGTGACTATTCCGGAAAATAGAACGGAGGACCAAGAATTCAAATTGGTCAAAAATAAAAGACCCTCCAAACCAAAACCAAAACATAAGGATTTGGAACCCATTACCATCAAAAATAAGTTTCACTTACTTGCTGATGAGGAGGATGAATCCTTTTTAATTGGGGATTCTATGGTAAGGAATCAAGGGGACTTTTTCGGAGCAGACGGGCGACCAAGAGAAAGCTCCGATGTTTTCCGGGTGCCACAAGCCAGATAATTAATAGGGAATTAGGCAAAATTAATATCAAAATAAGAGTTGCCCTATCATTGTCCATGTTGGTGGCAATGACGTTTTTATGGGAGGGACAGGAGGGCAGACAGAGCCCATTATAAAAGAATTTAAGAACCTAACTGACAAGGTTAGGGATAGGACAGACATGGGTATGGTCGTAGGAATTCTCCCTCGAATGCGTGCTAGTGACTATACTCTAAGTAAAGCCATTAGCATAAATAAAAGAGTTAAACGCATGTGTGATGAAAAAGGCCTAAAGTTTGTCGATTTTTGGCCTACATTCCACGGAAATGGGGAATACTTTGGTTCGGACGGGATACATTTTAACCAGAAGGGGAAAAAGAAGTATGGTGATTTACTGAACATTAATTTGTATAATCTTTTTAAACTAAGACCCCCCAAACCAGCAATTGATCCTGCTCCCCAAACAGTTAAACCTACTCCCCCAGCAGTTAGTCCCCCTCCCCCAGCAGTTAGTCCCCCTCCCCCAGCAGTTAGTCCCCCTCCCCCAGCAGTTAGTCCCCTCCCCCAGCAGCTAGTCCCCCTCCCCCAGCAGCTAGTCCCCCTCCCCCAGCAGCTAGTCCCCCTCCAACAGCAGGTAGTCCCCCTCCCCCAGTAGTAGTCCCCCTCCAACAGCAATAGTGAGGGGCTCTTCGACTCCCGACAGCCCTGGCTGTTCGGGAAACGGGTCGTGCTAGGGGGCGGTCAGAATAGGGAAGGCTCCCTCCGTGCAATGCTTTTTAATGCTAGGTCAATTAGGAACAAGTTTCGCGAGCTACGGGCGCTCTTAGCATCAGAATACCAGGATATCGTTGCTATCACCGAGTCCTGGATTCATACTGATCGTAGGGACTACGTTGGGGAGTTCGAAATTCCCGGGTATAGAATGTTTCGCAAAGACCGCACCCGTGGGGAGGGGGGTGGGGTACTAATATACGTCAGAGACACGTTGAGTCCGGTTGACTGCCAGTTCCGGTCGGAACGGGAGCTGCTTGGCGTCGATCTGAACGTGGGAGGGACGAACTATAGGTTAATCTTGGTGTACAGACCTCCGCATCTCCTCCTCGAGGAGGATACAGCCCTGTACACCGAACTCAGTAGCCTGCTAGGGGATAGGGTGTGTGTAGTTTTAGGAGACTTCAACTGTCGCGGCATAAAGTGGGAAAACAGGACTGCCGATGCTGAAGGGAGGAGGCTAGTTGACTTTGCTGATGAGAACTTCCTCACTCAGTGGGTCAACGAGCCTACACGAGGCGAAAGCGTTCTGGACTTAGTGTTCACGACCGAAGACAACCTCGTCACTGGCCTCACCGTTGACGAATCGTTGGGCGGGAGTGATCACAGTCTTATTAGGTTCCGTGTGTGCGTCCCTCGGGTGAAGCGTAGTAACTCGAGAGGCAGTAAGCTCGATCTCCGGCGGGCGAACTTTGTTAGCCTCAGGGATAGCGTAGGAGATATGGGGTTAGAGGTCGGCGGCGATGTTGAGGGAGTGTGGAGTGCATTCCGGGACGAGTTTATGGTGCTGCAGTCTGCTGCCATACCCTCAAAACCGGTCACCCCTGCTTCAACGCAGCCTAAGTGGTTCAATCGTGACATCGCTTCGGCTATCCGAAATAGGAAAGTAGCGTATAGGAGGGCGAAGGCCAATCGTTCCCATGAGAACACTTTAGCGTATGTCCGCCTGTGTAGGGAAGTGAAGGCGAAGGTTAGGCTAGCGAAACGTAACGAAGAACTACGGTGGCAAGCCTCTGCAAGGGGAACCCTAAGGAGTTCTTCAGTTATGTTAATAGTAGAAAGGCCATTAGAAGCATGATAGGTCCGTTAAAGGACGGAAGCGGCGTTCTGCGGACCTCGGACGCGGACATCGCCAATGCTTAATGAGTACTTTGCGGGAGTGTTCACCAGGGAGGACACCCGCATCATCCCCGAGCCAGGTGTGAGGCACGAAGGTGCTGGCCTGGACAATGTTCGATGTACCGCGACAGTCGTTGCCGATAGAATAGACAAACTGAGCGCGTTTAAGGCTCCTGGGCCAGACAGTTTCTCCCCAGAGTGTTGCGGGAGGTGCGCGACCAGGTGGCTCCCCACCTGGCTACAGTCTTCAACAAATCGTTGGAGACGGGCCAGGTGCCTGGTGACTGGAGGGAAGCCAACGTGACCCCTATCTTTAAGAAAGGGGATCACGAAAGTCCAGGGAACTATCGTCCCATTAGTCTCACTTCAGTTGTAGGTAAATTATTAGAGGGATAATAGAGGATAGGATCGTTGACCATTTGGATTCCTACAAGCTGCTTGGGGACTCCCAACATGGGTTTAGACGGCATAGGTCGTGTCTCACCAACTTGCTCGAGTTTTTCCACGTCATGTTGGGTGAGTACGATAAGAGTAGGGCGATTGATATACTTTATCTCGACTTTCAGAAAGCCTTTGATAAGGTACCTCACCGCCGGCTAATGGCGAAAGTGCTCGCGCTGGGTATCGGTGGGGAAATAGGTAGGTGGATTGAAAACTGGCTGAAGAATAGGCGGCAGAGGGTTGTAATTAAAGGGGCTAGTTCGGGTTGGGCCTCGGTCACTAGTGGGGTTCCTCAGGGTTCCGTTTTGGGGCCGCTGTTGTTTATCATTTACACAAATGATATCGACGGTGGCATCGTCAGTCGGATCGCCAAATTCGCTGATGACACCAAGCTTGGGGCCAATGTTGGGACGCCCGAAGCGATCGAGGAACTGCGTGCGGACCTAGGTAGGATAGGAGAGTGGTCCGAAAAATGGCAAATGCCGTTTAACTTGGGTAAATGCAAAGTGATGCACATTGGCTACGCCAATCCCAAGTCGGACTACTCGATGTTGGGTAGTAATATCGAGGTGACTGATTTAGAAAAGGACTTGGGTGTGCTAATTAGCAGCGACCTTAAGTTTACGAAAGTGTGTAGAGGTGGAAAAGAAAGCCCAGAAACTATTGGGTTATATCAGGAGGCAATTTCAGTTTCGGAACAAGGAGATTGTGCTCTCACTGTACAATTCCCTTGTTCGGCCGACCTGGAGTATGCTGTGCAGTTCTGGTCGCCCACCCTCAGGAAAGATATTGAGAGGCTGGAGCGAGTGCAGGCGAGGGCCACAAAGTTAATCCCTTCCGTTAGGCATATGGGCTACAATCGACGGTTACGCGCCCTGAACTTGTTTTCGCTTGAAACTCGGAGGCTGCGCGGTCAACTGATCGAGGTTTTCAAGCTCTTACGCGGGTTCAACGATGTCGATTTTAGAAGTTTGTTTAGTTTAAATGATAACCCAACTCGCAACAATGGTTGGAAGTTGGATTTGAAACGGTTTAGGACTAGTGTGTGTGGGAATTACTTTACGTATAAGATCTGTGACACATGGAACAGGTTACCTTCGGAAGTTGTGAACAGTTCCTCTGTGGATCAGTTCAAGAAAAGGGTAGACGAAATCTTGCACACTATTTGAGTGTGTAAAGACATTTAGGACCTCAGTCTGCGGAAATTTCTTTTCCTATAAAATAGTTAATATCTGGAACCAACTTCCCTCAGAGGTTGTTTCCAGTCAGTGTAAATCTGTTTAAAAATAGGCTAGACAAAGTACTGAACACACACACAGTTTAAGATTAAAACCTCAGAAAACTCTGCAGGAGTTCGCTTGCTCGGTGTCTCTGTGAGCAAGCTAAATATAGAGCTATTTATATATTCTCCACTTTCCTGTAAAATTTCCTTGGCTACTTTTCCAGGGTCAAGGTATTTTCTTCGACCTTTTTCCGTACCTGCCTCTGGCAGGGAGGGAGCGGAGGGTGGGGAGAGAGCCTTCTACTTTTCTATCCAGTTTTCTACTACTGCTAGGATAGTTGAAAGAAAAATAAACTTTCACAAAATTTTCCCTGGCACCCGTTGCCATTGGTACCTCCTCGGTATGGGCCGCAAGGCCTTTTGAGGTACTTCTTTTCCTTGTAACTCCTTGTTCTGGTCACCCACCCTCAGGAAAGATATTGTGAGGCTGGAGCGAGTGCAGGCGAGGGCCACAAAGTTAATCCCTTCCGTTAGGCATATGGGCTACAATCGACGGTTACGCTCCCTGAACTTGTTTTCGCTTGAAACTCGGAGGCTGCGCGGTCAACTGATCGAGGTTTTCAAGCTCTTACGCGGGTTCAACGATGTCGATTTTAGAAGTATGTTTAGTTTAAATGATAACCAACTCGCAACAATGGTTGGAAGTTGGATTTGAAACGGTTTAGGACTAGTGTGTGTGGGAATTACTTTACGTATAAGATCTGTGACACATGGAACAGGTTACCTTCGGAAGTTGTGAACAGTTCCTCTGTGGATCAGTTCAAGAAAAGGGTAGACGAAATTTTGCACACTATTTGAGTGTGTAAAGACATTTAGGACCTCAGTCTGCGGAAATTTCTTTTCCTATAAAATAGTTAATATCTGGAACCAACTTCCCTCAGAGGTTGTTTCCAGTCAAAGTGTAAATGTGTTTAAAAATAGGCTAGACAAAGTACTGAATACTCTCATGTGAGCAAACTAAATATAGAGCTATTTATATATTCTCCACTTTGCTGTAAAATTTCCTTGGCTACTTTTCCAGGGTCAAGCTATGTTCTTCAACCTTTTTCCGTACCTGCCTCTGGCAGGGAGGGGCAGGGTGGGGAGAGAGCCTTCTACTTTTCTATCCAGTTTTCTACTACTGCTAGGATAGTTGAAAGAAAAATAAACTTTTACAAAATTTCCCCTGGCACCCGTTGCCATTGGTACCTCCTCGGTATGGGCCGCAAGGCCTTTTGAGGTACTTCTTTTCCTTGTAACTCCTTGTAATCTCTCTCTCTCTCTCTCTCTCTCTCTCTCTCTCTCTCTCTCTCTCTCTGTCGATTTTAGAAGTATGTTTAGTTTAAATGATAACCCAACTCGCAACAATGGTTGGAAGTTGGATTTGAAACGGTTTAGGACTAGTTTGTGTGGGAATTACTTTACGTATAAGATCTGTGACACATGGAACAGGTTACCTTCGGAAGTTGTGAACAGTTCCTCTGTGGATCAGTTCAAGAAAAGGTTAGACCAAATCTTGCACACTATTTGAGTGTGTACAAAATTTTCCCTGGCACCCGTTGCCATTGGTACCTCCTCGGTATGGGCCGCAAGGCCTTTTGAGGTACTTCTTTTCCTTGTAACTCTCTCTCTCTCATATAAAGTTGTAGTCTGGACTCTGGACTTTAGGGAGTTTTAACTTCAACCTAAAGGGTATTTTATATACAGGGTGTCCGAGAATTATCTGTACAATTTTTGGCTGTTATTAAAAGTCAACCATGAAGTGTAGAAATTCCAGTGTTGTCCCATTTTACAGAGAATCTCATATAAGTGTTTTCTGATACCACGTTTTGACAAGTTTTTTTTAGAAATGTACGCGGTGACAGACATTGATGATTTAAAAGCAAGAATCACAGCTGCTATTGAGCGAATTGATGTGGATATGCTGCAGCGTACATGGCAACATTTGGAGTATCGATTGGATGTTTTGCGAATCACTAATGGTGCACATATCGAATGTTTGTAACAACGTTACTTTAATAAAAGAAACTTTTGAAAATACAGATTCTAAATAATCTTGTTTAAGAATTTTACGTGTGTTATCAAGCATTTTATTAAAAGATGAAATTGTACAGATAATGTTCGGACACACTGGAATTTCTAAAAAACTTGTCAAAACTTGGTATCAGAAAAAACTTAATGAGATTCTCTGTAAAATGGGACAACACTGGAATTTCTACACTTCATGGTTGACTTAATAACAGCCAAAAATTGTACAGATAATTCTCGGACACCCTGTGTGTATATATATTATATATATATATATATATATTATATATATATATATATAATATATATATATAGATAGTGGTAGTATATATATTCGGGGGATATTGTCCTGATACCGTTTTATTTTGCAGCGTTTGAAGGAAGTTTTTTAATCCTGTTGTTTTTGAGTTATGGTACATTTAACCGACGAAGACAAAATTGGCGTCAAATTTTTTCACAAGAAAAGATTTCGGTGTTAAAAGTATAGTAACACAGAATCCTAATTGACTGCTCTGTATGTAGTAGGCCACGTTTGTTGGTAAAAAGTGAAACGAAGTTATGCACAAAAGCCAGTCGGTGGACACTCGCGTACTGTCAAAGACTCCGACAAACATTGAATCCAATCAGTGAGTTTATTTGTAGCCAAGAAGACAATCTCTCCATTCAAGTTTGAGTGTATGGAGAATTGCTAATCGCACTGGTATTATTTCGTGCGTCAAATTGCAAAAGAAAGATCTTGGTCTGAAAACATTTAATGCTTCCGAGTGCATTGCATATCTGAACAGTAAAAAGTAAAATGTGTAGTGTTACCGGTGATTGCTTCGCCGTTTTAGATCAAATAATGACGCCTCTCTCGTTTGGTTTATGGATGAAAATGTTTATCAATCGGTCTCGAAATAATATGCAAAACGATAGTGGAATGTAATTAAAAAACCAAGACTACCTAAACAGCACGCTCAGAGCCTGTAAATTTGTAAATTTCTTTGATGCTCGGGTTAAGTCTTTAATTACCCTCCTTGTCAACTTTACAATTTCAACAATTGTTAGGAAATAGTTTATTTAAATCGGACGATTACTATCTACCTTTCATTTTAAGGGAAATATCATGAGTTTAATATAATTTTGTTTGTCATCGTTGGAATTGTGGTCTGGTTAGTCGGGTGGAAAGGTAGCTACATTTTGGGGTACTAATAATATACTGGAGGTGTATCAAAAGACCTCTCAGGACTTTTGAGTTAATAATTTTTATTTGCAGTCAAATAGTTGGCGATATGGGTGACTACAGATCAAGAGAAGGTAGAAATTGTTTTGCCGCATGTAGAAAACTTGCCTATGAACACCAGACCGTCTCGAGAAAAGTGCTGATAACCGAACCTGATCAGTTTGTTTCGTAGAAAAACTACAAAACGGACTGATTAGGTTAGGTTCCTAGAGCAGCTTTTTCGAAACAATGTGGTGTTGGTAGGCAAGTCCTTTGTACGGTAGAACTACCGATGAATGGTTGGTTTTGAGAAGCCAGTACGTTCTTGGATTTGGGTTGTGCTTAGACCCTCTTTGCCCAGTCAGTATTTTCCCTTCTGAGGTAAAGTTTTTAGAACGAAAGACAGGCACAAAAATAGATGGGTCCGTTAATGACAAAGGGCTGGAGCACGCCAAACGCAAGACCAACTGGCTTTGATTAGGCCGTATTCTGGTAAAAATTAATCTAGTAAGCCATTGTCCAGCATATCGTTCCGACACTTTTTGCACACATTTATAAACAGCGAAGTGAACTGACGCTTGGTCCCTGATGGTAAGGTAGACAGATTCCTGCTTAGCGTTTCTTAAAAAAAAAAAAAAATGCAGTAAACGTGAGCATCGTAATTCTAACTCTCCAGGGGTGACAATTTAGGTCCGAATTATTGAGCCATTTGTGAGTGACGTGGCGAGATTTCACATTGGGTTATTTATCATTAGTGACTTCATATATACTGCAGTACCAACTTCGTGTTCACTAACGTTTCCTCTCATTCTCCAGCACAAAACGTATGGTTAGAAACCAAGAGAACTTCCTCAGTAGCCAAGAAGCGCCTTCTCGATCGAGTGCTCAAATTTCACAGCCTGAACCGAATGTGAATAGAATCAACTCTACTCAAAATCAACTTAAACCCAAGTGGTTCAGGTTGGGAAAGTAATTTATAGTTTATGTATTCAAGGTCATTAAATCAATAAAGCTCACATTAATGGAGTTTTTTCCTTACCATGCGCGAGTGAAAGTCCTATCTATTGTAGTGCTATGAAGTTAGTCCAACCTTAATGAATCTTAATTCTAGTAATCACTTTCAACTTACATTGCTTGGTAGTCTCCTCCGGAGATAATCCTAATGGATGTTTACGTACATATTGTACCTGCGCTTCAGTTTTCTCAAGGTGAGGGTGGTTCGACCCCTCCGCAGCATCCCGCCGCTTAAGGATGTAAGTTCCCTAAAAAATTTAATTTTCTAAATTCATGAAATGAAGATTCGTGTATTCTATCTTAATTGGGAAAAAAAATAAAAATGCAGTTCGGTTGGGTGATAGTGGTATTTGGCAGTAGCGTAGAGCTGACAGTGAAATGGAACCTCTTGTCTCCAATATAATTGGTATAGCCTATTCCACAAACTAGTTCACATCAATATTTTTGGTTGGCAAGGACTCGATGTAATCCAGGCAAGTTGTGTAGTTTAGCTCTAAATTTCTACTACCAAAATGCTTTACTCGATGTACCCTGACAGCCGAGTGGTTCTTAACCCCTGGGTCGCCAAGCCATTTTGATTAGGGATAAATCTACAATTTAATGACCCAATAATTTTACCATTGTGTTTTTATTACAAGTGAACGGTTTGAAGGCATCGGCCGCCGAGATAACACCGCTACCAGAATTTGGTTTCGCAGCCTAAAAGGGTTAAGAACCACTGTTGCAGCAGATAAAGCTCACGCCGATTGTTCCAAGTTCAAACGACAAAATCATGCTTTAAAAGTTGTCCAACCTACCAAAACCGGAGGAAATTAACCATATTTGGGTCACTTAGTTTCCAAACCTCAACACAAAGGCCTCTCGAGTAGTTATTTCAGTTTTTATGGCTTCCAAATTACTAGAAATCTTAAAAGCGACGGTTAAGTTGTATCAGTGGTTAAGGATTTACGACTATTTTTCTCATTTTATTGCAAATGCACATCTGGATTCCTACAAAAATTGTAGAAAAAGTGTCAAAATAGGATTTGCTTAAAAATGCCAATAAATGTTAATAAAGGTAAAAACAAAATTCCTGCCATTGCCTAATTAAGGGCATATATTGAGGGACAGTTTCACTCCGTTTTCTTGATTGCCCTCTTGTCTTTTCCTATTTGTGCTATTTGTGTTAATGTCCTTCGTTGCCTTTATACTATCTGTTGTCTTTATACTCTTTCGCTTGCATGGTTTCGGTCTCGTTGTGTGACGGTATTTGATTTTTTTTCTACTTCGCCTTTCTTCGTTTCTTCTATTTTCCTCTGTTCTTTATTCCCACTTTCCTTTTTCATTTTCTTCTCGTGGTCTCTTTCTGCTGTAAATACTGTAGAAGAGTTTATTTCGGTCATGCAGTTTTCGCAGAAAAATTTTAGCCCATTAAGTTGCTTCGCAGTCGTTATAAGGGAGATTTTTCCATCTTCCCATTCTAGGCATCTAAAATCAAAAAGCAGCTGACAAAGATCGCACCTCATCGCCTTTGTCTCATCTGTTGCATCATTGCAGATAACACGAGTTGCAGGAATTTATTTAACATTTCCATGTTACTGATAGAGGGTAGCCACTGGTGCACAAAATTGACTCAAAAAGGGTATTATGGGAAGTATTGGGTGGGGGTTGACTCAAGCTGAGTGAGAGAGGGAATTCTCCGTTACTCCGGGGGATGGGGGATGTGGCACGCTGTATACTTCTCACTAATTGATGCTCGCGCTGTGGCGGCGGGGGATAATGTGGGGGTATTTTTAGGAATTTCGATAGGCAGCTAATTTTCTTCACAAAGAAACACTCGGTAAAATGCTGTATAGATTAATTCGCTTCGTTTTTATTTACTTTTTTTGATATATGCCGCTATTTTTACTTTTTAAAAAGTAATATATATCCGGTGGCCAAAAAAAAATCGCCTTGAGATTTGAACATCAATAACTTAAAAAATTACATAACTTTTACCTCAATCTATTGATAAGCCATCATAAAAATTTCAGACCTCTACATAAAATACTTTTTCCACAGCTGAGGGAACAATGAGGTATGGTGAAAAAAACGAATATCATAAATCCTAAATGTGTATAGCTGTACCTGGCAACTATTCTAAGACTTGCAGTAGTTTCCTTAGCCTATGGATAATCTGTTAGTTTCTGAAAAACTTCAAATGATATAGGCTACGCCCATCTTAAATACTGTTTTTTAAACTTCCCCTTCAAATTATGGTTCTAACTAACGGTGAAAAAGCGGTAATTGAAAAGTGTTTCTTGGAAAAAAGATGGACTGGGGCAAGAATTTTGAGGGAATTTCCAGGAGTAACTTGTGATGTTACGTCTGTGAATAGAATAATTAAAAAACTTAAAGCAACCGGTTTGACTGCACGGAAGCGTGGAAGTGGTCGGCCTAAAACAGTTTACACCCAAGACAATATAGCAATGATCGAAATGATGAGCCTATCTCAAGAGGATCGACCCGTGTCACAGTGTTCTCAGAGAAAAATTGCAAGAAATTTAGGTATCAGTCGAAGTTCTATACAAAGAATGCAGAGA
>JAJOZX010011977.1:20000-65000 GCA_023014485.1 Bathynomus jamesi
AGGGGTTTCTTTTGGGTCCCATTTCTCTGGATCACCCTTTATATATATATATATATATATATATATATATATATACAGGGTGGGCCGAAAGTCTGGATCCATAGGAAAATATTTATTTTAATACATAAATTCGTTATCTCTCCTCCTCGTTTGCAGAAACGTTCCTTAATACTTATGTCGTTTCTATTCATTTATATACTGCGTGGTCATTGCAGTTATATGCGTGTATGTATATATATATATATATATATATATATATATATATAATATATATATATATAATGTTTCAGACCGACAAAGACCCTAGGATCCACTCATGGCTGGTCTACCTAACTGTGGTTGTAGTTGTGTATTCTGCATGTCCTCCGTGGTGGCGGAGAGGACCTACAATTTTATGTGGGTTCCGAACCACAAAAACCTTAATTTTACTACCTTAAACTATACCCAATCTATCAACATATGCGTCTGATCGATTTTTAAATATGTTTATAGACGTGCTACTAATTACTTGTACCGGCAAATTATTCCAGCTCTTTACTATTCTATGCATAAAGTTTTTGGCAACTGCTGCCTCGAACCTTCTACTTGTCAACTTACCCGTTATTTCTAATCCTATTATATTGTGATATTTCGAAAAAGCTATCTCTATTTACGTTATCGAACCCATTCATAATTTTAAAAACTTGGATTAGATCACCCCTTAGCCTCCTAGTCTCGAGTGTAGTCAGTTTTAACTCCTTAAGCCTATCCTCGTACGACTTCGACCTAAGCGACGGAATCATCTTAGTTGCTCGTCTTTGAACTCTTTCGATTTTGTCTATATCTTTTCGCATATGCGGATTCCAAAATTGGATCGCGTACTCCAAATGAGGTCTAACTAATGATTTATAAAGAGGAACAATAATATCGCGCGATTTGTACTAAAAATTCCTAGCTTTCAAACCTAGCACCTTGTTCGCCTTATTGACCGCTGCTGTACTTTGTTTCGCCACTTTTAAAGCACCAGTGACGATAACTCCTAAATCTTTTCCTGTTCTACGCTTGCCAACTCCTTCCCTGACATACTATACGCAAAATTACCGTTACGCGAACCTACATGTAAAATTTTGCACTTATCGACGTTAAATCTCATTTGCCATGTGACTGACCAATCAACGATTTTATTTAGATCTTCCTGGATTTTACCTCTATCTTCGTCATTAATCGCCCTACCACCCAACTTCGTGTCATCCGCAAACTTTGAAACTGTACTGACTAGGCCGACATCTAAATCGTTAAACTGTATATATAAGAAAAAGCAAGGGGCCCAATACAGAACCCTGAGGAACGCCGCTCGCTACATTAGCCCAAGACGACTCCGCTCCATCAACGACCACCCTCTGTTTTCTACCTCGCAACCACTCTTCTATCCATTTTATTATACACCCCTGATTCCATAAGCCTTAGTTTTTTTCCAATGAATCTTTTGTACGGTCAAACGCTTTTTTGAAAATCTAAATACACTACATCTACCGCCCGATGACTATCGTAAACTTCAACCACGCTTTGAAAAAAATTCTAAAAGATAAGTTAAGCAAGATTTATTTCGCCTAAAACCGTGCTGCATATTTCTAATCAAGTTATGCATTTCTAAGTGTTCGACTATACGATCCCTAATTATTGATTCCAGTAGCTTACCTACAACAGACATTAAACTGATTGGCCTGTAGTTTCCCTCCGCACCTTTATCGCCTTTCTTAAAAATAGGTGTTACATTTGCTAATTTGAAATTATCTGGTACGCACCCCTTAGAAATAGATGCGTTAAAAATCTTTGTTAGCGGCACAACAATGCTTTCTTTTAATTCTTTTAGTTGTATGGGATATATGGAATCCGGCCCTGGTGATTTACACATTTTCATTTTATCAGTGTAGCGCATTTCACTAACACAATATTATCTAAAGTATTACCATTGTTAAAAGGTATTATGTCTAACAGGGATATTTGTTACATTTTCGATTGTAAAAACTGACATGTGTGTGTGTATATATATATATATATATACATATATACTGTATATATATATATATATATATATATAGTATGATGAATAAAACCATGACGGAAAGGAAACAGAATGGTGCTCAAGCGCTTTCGTCTAATGACATCCTCAGGAACACTGAAGTAAATAAAGTTCAAGACTTTATACAGGTTACAAAAAAAATATATATTTATATAGTAAATATAGAAATAAAAATTGTGGGAGGAGCATACAAATTTGTAAGGAAAACTACCAATTTTAGCACTTTGCCCGAATTCAACACAAGATCAAGTGGATTGTTTACAACCAATTTTATAGTTAATGCCTGAATGATATATAGGTCACAAAAAATATATATATATAAAATAAATTGAAAAATAAAAATTGTATATATATGCGCCTCGGTGGTGTAGTGGTTAGTGTCGCTGACTACGAATCCATCGGCCCCGGGTTCGAGACCCGACGGCAGCCGGCGCACAGCAAAACCCAGCTGTCCTTCTACACAATAAAGAAAGTGGTTGGTTAGTGATGCGAGTCGTTTTTTTTGTTTTTTTTGTCGTTTTTTTTTGTTTAAAACGAAGGTAGTTTTTTTTTTTTTTAAACATTCCATATTTTTCTTCCTTTAATCTAGTAAGTATATTAGTATTACCTATAATTTACTATACTACCATGCTTATACGGTTATACCTAGTATATATAGTCATCTTTTAGAAAAATTGAATCACGCAAAAAGTATAGAATAGAAAGGAAAAACAAACCCTCATTTTTTATGTGTATATATATTTTTTAACTAGAACATAAAACATTCTTCCTTGTTTCAAACAAGGACCTTTTTGTTAACCTAATGTTGTTTAACCTTCATTTCCATGGAAGAATCATCACTAGATTGGGTAGAGCATATATGCTAGTTTCAATATCACAGGTACTGGTATAATATACATAATAAAAAATGTATAATACTGGTATAAAACAATATACAGGGTGTCCCAGAATTAACTATCTATTTCAATGAAATCGGACAAATTTTTTAAAAACACACTTTTATTTATGTTTATCATGTTTAATATGTGTTAAAAATGTATAAATTTCTAAATTTTTTTCATAATTTTATTTTCATAATTTTTTCATTATCTGGTCCAATGAAAGACCGTCTGAAGTCATAGAATGGCAAAGAGACTCTCCAAAAGTTAACGTGTGGCTTGGAATGACCAAATCCAAAATTTATGGCCCATTCTTCTTTGCGGAAGCAACTGTAACAGGTACCGTCTACCTTGATATGCTTCAGCAGTTTCTCGAACCACAGCTTCTTGATGATGGCATTCTTGATAATGTTATGTTTCAACAAGAAGCATTGATCTTTTGGCGATAAACCTTTGTTTTTATGAAACCCCATGCAAAGAAATCCAGGGGTGTCAAATCCGGAGAACGCGGAGGCCAAGGTCGAGGTCCTCCACGTCCAATCCACCGATTCGGAAGGCGTCTGTTGAGGTATTCTCGAACAATTAGAGCATAATGACATGGTGCTCCATCTTGTTGAAACACAACATTATCAAGAATGCCATCATCAAGAAGCTGTGGTTCGAGAAACTGCTGAAGCATATCAAGGTAGACGGTACCTGTTACAGTTGCTACCGCAAAGAAGAATGGGCCATAAATTTTGGATTTGGTCATTCCAAGCCACACGTTAACTTTTGGAGAGTCTCTTTGCCATTCTATGACTTCAAACGGTCTTTCATTGGACCAGATAATGAAAAAATTATGAAAATAAAATTATGAAAAAAATTTAGAAATTTATACATTTTTAACACATTAAACATGATAACATAAATAAAAGTGTGTTTTTAAAAAATTTGTCCGATTTCATTGAAATAGATAGTTAATTCTGGGACACCCTGTATATAATTGTGATTGGCAAGAATACCAGTGTGTATATATATATATATTCCAAATAGAAAAGTAAAAAAAAATAAAAATATTCATCTCTTTCTTTAACCTTTGTGTTAACCTAATGATGTTTAACTTTCATTATCTGATTCTATTTCCATTGAAGAATCATTATCACTAGATTGATTAGAGCATATAGTTTCAATATCACAGGTACTGGTACTTATTGCAGATTTGGATGTTGACGAAGCCAATGTAGCACCATGTTTTACTTCACTTTCTTGGAATTTTGCATTTTGGGATATAAATACTAGCTTTGCTGCTCTGTCTGTGCTTAATCAGTTTCTTTTGGCTGTATGGATATTACTGCACGTGCTAAATGATCTCGGAGGTAATGAAAGGGAAATAGAGGTGTATGAGTTTGTGTAGGTATATATGTGAGTATGCGTGCGTATGTATCTGGAATTCTGGATGTATGCGTATGTATGGGGTATATAATAGATATAAATATGTGTATATAAGTATTTATGTATATTGGTATATATGTATATGGGTGTATGTGTATGTATATATATGGATGGTCTCGGGGGGAAAATATGTCATCGCGGGTCTAAAGGATAGTTAAGTGGGAGATTCAAAATCCGAGGCATGGATGGGAGAGTCCTGGAAAGGTTGGATAATGGGCAGTCAGCTCCCAGCCAGTGTTCTCGCAAGTTTAACGGATCTCAAGATACAAGACTTTCAGTGCAAGAAAGAGGCCAGTTTTTTTCTGTAAATAGGCTGAAAAGGACATTCTATACTGGTACCATATGGCCTATTTTATTTATTTATTTATTTATTTTTATAATATATATCATTGCAAAAGTATACCTTATAATTAAAACGGTTTTTTAACATCACTATGGTTGGTAGATAAATGGGTACCCGAAGTGGCCTAGTGGTTAAGACGCTGGGGCGTGGTTCGGATTCCACGTTAAAAAGTAGGTCTAAAGTGGAGTGAAAAGCTTGACCTTCGTAAGAATGAACAATTCGGCTGAAGCTAACCAAAGGTTATATATATATGTTTTTTGTTTGTTTTTTTATTGGGGTTGTTTAACCTTCGCAACATCTAAGGTCTATGACGGAGGGGACCTACAGCTTTACGTGGGATCCGAACCACAGGTCGCTACATAATCTGGGCGCAGACGACAGTCTCCCATCCAACTACTACCCATATATATTATATATATATATATATATATATATATACACACACTCTTTTGTTGAGTTTGAACGACGGTTCAGGATTGACCTGCGGTCGACCCTCTGCAGCATCCTCCACATTTGCGGGACTTGGTAAAGGAGGGAATTGCTCTCTGATCTCCTCCTGCCCTCGTAGCCAGCCACGCATGACTGGTCAGGGACTTTGCACAAGAATCTGTCCAGCTGGTTTTTGAAGTTATTCAGGTCGGTGTGCTGGAGATTTCTGAGGTTAGGGACAGAGCCCTCAAGTATTTTCCATATGTATATTATTGTGTACCGCTCGCGCCTTCTTTCAAGAGAGTAGAGTTCCAGGGATTGTAGTCGAGACCAGTAGTCTTCACCTCCCATTTCCTCTATCTTACACGTAAAAGTCCTTTGTATAGCTTCAATGCTCGCAATGTCTCTTTTTCTGTGTTGGCTTGTGAGTACTGAGGCAATACTCAATTATTGGTAGGACTAGACTCTTCCATAATTTGAGCATGATGTTTGCTTTTCTGCTGCGGAAGCTGCGGAAGCTCCTCCAGATGATTCCATTATTTTTCTAGTTGTGATTTTGATTTTTAGTGCTCTCTGAATTCTGCATCCGACGACATTATTACTCCAAGATCCCTGACTTGTGGATTTGGTGTTATCTGTTTGGCTTGCGGAGTTTTGTACCCATTTTTCTGTAGCTCTTTGTTATTACCATATCTTAGAAGTTGGAATTTTTCTTCGTTGAACTTCATATTGTTGTCTTCTGCCCACTGGAATAATGTTTCAATGTCGTTTTGTAATTTTCTTATGTCATCTTCGTTCAGTATTCCTTACATATCTTTGTCATCTGCGAAGCCTGATACAATACTGTCCTTAATATTTGCAATCATTATTATGAACAGCAAGGGAGCTAATACTGGCCCTTGTGGGACAGAGCTCAAGACTTCCGAGACTTCCGATTTAACTCCGTTTACCACCACTCTTTGCGTCAAGAAATTAAATATCCACCTTCCTAGCTTTCCAGTAATTCCTGTATCCTTAAGTTTGTGTGATATGATTCCTTGGTCACATTTATCGAAGGCTTTAGCAAAGTCCGTATATATTACATCAATGTTTTGTCTTAGACACAATGTTCCTAATATTTTCTCATGGTGGTCTAGTAGCTGTGACAGTCATGATCTTCCCGTCCTGAAGCCATGTTCATTGGGTTGTATGTCTTTTTCTTGTAGGTAGTTTTGCCTCTAATTATGCGTTCAAAGCACTTTATAAGGTGTGAGGTGAGAGCCACTGGCCGATAATTTTTGGGCATTGCTCTGTTACCACCTTTAAATAAGGGGGCAATGTTCGCGTTCTTTTAGGGGAGTGGAATTTGTCCTGTGTCAAGTGATTTCCTCCATAGTAAGTATAGCGGTTTTGCAATACTCTCAACACATGTCCGGTCCATTTCTTCTGTCTTTCTCTCATCACCTTAATGAGTCTTCTTTCCTCCTCCACCTGTTGCAGTACTTCCTCATTACTTTGGTGTTCCCTTCGGCTTATCTTTAGCATTCTTTTCCAAATCCACATTTCATAACTTTCCAGGAGTTTCTTTTCAGTTGTTTTTAGTGTCCATGTTTCTGCTCCATACAGTACCACACTCCATATCAAGCTTTTCACTGACCTTTTCTTCAGTTTCAAGTTGAGTTTACCTGTAAGTAGTCTTTTCTCTCTCAAAAGCTACCTTACCCATACTAATTCTAGATCTTCCTTCCTTATTGCAATCTCCATTGTTGGTTAATAAACTTCCCAGATAATTAAACTGCTCAGCTTCTAAGGTCCGATTTCCTATCGTTAGGTTCATTTGTGCTCCTTTCCTTCTTGCAATTTTCATTACCTTTGTCTTTGTCTCATTAATTCTCATTCAGAATTCTTCCCGCGTTGTCGTCAAGCTATTGACCATTCTTTGCAGTCCTTCCTCAGTACTACAAACAAATACCTTGTCATCTGCAAACCTTACAGACTTGACCAATTTACCTCCCACTCTGATTCCCTTTTCCAGATCTGAGTGTGCTTCTATTATCATTGCTATTGCTTCCGCATAGATGTTAAATAACACAGGGGACAGGGAGCATCCTTGCCTGACCCCTCTCCCAATCAATCCAGGCTCCGATTCTCCTCCTGCAACTCTTAACATTCACAGTCTGCCCAAGATATAGATTTTTTCTATGGTCCCTCCAGTCAACATTAATATTCTTCAATATTTCCATTAGTTTCCTCCATTGGACTCTGTCAAAAGCTTTTTCAAAGTCAATAAAACAAACAAACATTTCCTGATCATATTCCAGCACTTTCTCTCCCATCATTCTCATAATACCAATAGCTTCTCTTGTTCCGCATTTTGACCTAAATCCAAACTGATCCTCTCCAATGTACTGCTCAGCTCTGTTCGTTAGTCTTCTGGTTAGTATCCTTAGCATTATTTTTGATGCATGGCTGACCAAGCTTATGGTTCGGAATTCTGAACACCTGGTGGCTCTCGGTTTCCTAAGGATAGTAATCATAGAGACTCATAAAGTCAGCAAGCCAATACATTCACCTCCTCTGTAGCATCACCTTCAAGACTCTTCAGAAGTTCTGCTGGTACATCATCTGGTCCTGGGGCCTTGCCATTTCTTAGGTCTTTTACAGCCATCTCTACTTCTCTTTCCAATATGTCCGGTCCCATACAATCTACTTCCGCCTCATCTGCTTCCTCCATTTCGATGTTATTAGGTTTGTTCTCTTTATCATACAGTTCTTCAATATATTCACTCCATCTCTTCCTTATATCTTCTGGTCTTCAGTTTTTCTCCATTTCACCCCTCTATTTCTCGCACTCCCAAGCTACTTCTTTTCCACACACACACACACCACATATATATATATATACAGGGTCTGTCAAAAAAAACTAAGCCAAATTCAAACCTTTATTAAAAGAAAACCATTTATCTAAGTAAGTTAAATTTCTTACACAATAAAGTATAGGTAATCACCTATTATCCTTTAAATTTTTATGACGATATCTTCAGAATTGTTAATTTTATTAATAATTAACTAAAAAGTGAGATTCTCCTACTTAACACGAAAAATTTTTTTTTACGATATAGATAATTTTTAGTTTAATAAAATTAAAAGAACTGTTCAATATGATTCCCTTGCATTTCTATCACTTTTTTAATCTTGGTCTGAATTCGTCTATTGCTCGATTTATTTGCTCTTGGGGGAGCTCTGCCCATTTTGCGATAATCAACTCACGCAAATGATTGACATCCCTTATTCTGTTCCTATACACTCTCTCTGCCAAGTTTTCCCATATTCCGTAGTCTACAGGGTTTAGGTCAGGGCTGTTAGGTGGCCAATTATTCGGTTCCAGAAATTCAGGCACATTCTTTTTCAAATATTCGATGGTTGTTTTGGCAGTATGTGATGTTGCACCATCTTGTTGAAAAATAAAGTAACCTTGACTAGCCAAGTTTCTCATTTCTGGAAGCATTTTCTCAAGCAGGGTATTTGAATAATATTGAGCATTAATTTTCACTCCTGGCTCAATAAAAAATATTGAAGTTTTTCCCAACTTGGACACTCCAACAGAAATCATGACGCTAGAAGAAAAGTGACTCCTTGTTGCGTACAGTCTTTCATCTTGGATTTCATTTTTCTTCGCAACATCAGAATAAACCCGGTCATTCTGTGAGTTTCTTGGTGGCTCTACCGTAAAACGTTTTTCATCCGTAAAAAATGTCTTGGAAAGTTTATCTTCAGTTATTATACGTAAAATACGTTTGAATTTCTCAACTCTTTTCTGACAGTTTACTTCTGACAGTCTTTGTCCATGCACTCTTTTAAATGGTTTAAATTGCAGATCAGATTTAATAATCTTTCTTACGCTTGATTCTGATATTTCTAGTTCTTTTGATATTTGAGCAGGTGTCATGTGGCTACCAGGTCGATCCTCTTGACTAAGGATACGTTCCTCCACTTTCTGAATATTTTCATCTACTCTAACTGATTTTGGTCGCCCACTACCAACCTTCCTTTCAATGCTTCCTGTTTCATCGACAGTTCTCAATAAGTAATCTAAACCTGATCTAGTCCATCCTTTATAATCGAATTCAGAAAGTAATTTCCTTGCACTATAACCTTTTTCAACTATAATGCTTTATAATTATTTTATCTTCATGTGAGACTGGCATATTTAGAGGTATTCACGAAAATTTTTAAATCTAAACAAATTCTGAAAAAGAGAAAAAAGAAGATATTACATAATGAGAAAAACTGAAATTTTCGCAATCTGTAGAAATAACCGCATAACTCCTAAAATATTTAAAATAAAATTATAAAATTATCACAGATTATTTATGAGCCTTTTATTTATTTAATGTAAAAAAATATTTGAAATCTCTATCAAATTGTGCATTTTATAGAGATTTCAAATTGGCTTAGTTTTTTTTGACAGACCCTGTATATATATATATATATATATATATATATATATATATATATATATATACACACACACCGGGTGTCCGAGAATTATCTGTACAATTTTTGGCTGTTATTAAAAGTCAGCCATCAAGTGTAGAAATTCTACTATTGTCCCATTTTACAGAGAAACTCATTAAGTTTTTTCTGATGATAAGTTTTGACAAGTTTTTTCTTTTTTGTACGCGGGTGACAGACATTGATGATTTAAAAGCAAGAATCACAGCTGCTACTGAGCGAATTGATGTGGATATGCTGCAGCGTACATGGCAACATTTGGATTATCGATTGGATGTTTTGCGAATCACTGATGGTGCACATATCGAATGTTTGTAACAACGTTACTTTAATAAAAGAAACTTTTGAAAATACAGATTCTAAATAATCTTGTTTAAGAATTTTACGTGTGTTATCAAGAATTTTATTAAAAGATGAAATTGTACAGATAATTTTCGGACACACTGGAATTTCTAAAAAACTTGTCAAAACTTGGTATCAGAAAAAACTTAATGAGATTCTCTGTAAAATGGGACAACACTGGAATTTCTACACTTCATGGTTGACTTTTAATAACAGCCGAAACTTGTACAGATAATTCTCGGACACCCTGTATACATATATATATATATATATATATATATATATATATATATAGCCGAAAGGGGTTGTGTTGGCGTTGCCTATCCCCCATTACAATTTGTACAGAAAGTTTTCAAACACCCTGTATACTCCGATTTCTTCTTGTAGTGGATCGGAGGATTCTGCAAAACTACTAAATTCTCTGAAGGTTCCCCGAGTCTTCTTGTAACGTATCGGGAAATTATTTTTCTCTATTTAAGACTAAGTTCTCTGAAGAGAGCAAGTCTCGAAGAAAACAAAGATATTCTCTTACTGTAGTTTACTGCGAAAAATGTTACAGGTAATGCTCAGCCTCTAAGTTAGCTCAGACAAATCAGAATGACAATTTGAAAAATTATTTAACCTTATATAGGCAATTTTTTGGGACATCATTATATTTAATGTTGATGTTTTGTTTTTTATTCTCAATAGGCTGAATTATTTTGCAAAATATTTGAAGATAAGGTAAATATTTTAGCTGTAGCAATGTCTAGACAGGGTTCCCAAATGGTTCCGCGGAACACTTCTCACGGTATACAATGTTCCGCGGAACACCAATTTGGGAACCCCTGGTCTAGACAGATAAGCAAGATATTTGAAGATGAAGCCATATTTTTATTTTAAATCGCATATTGACAGATCTGATGTTATCATGATCTGCCGAGTTGACTAAAAATGGAAATTGAATATGCATTTTATTATGAATTAGAATTAAACATGCCTATGAGCAAAAATTAAATGCTTAAGATTTAAAATAAAACGTTAAGCAAGACAAGACTTCATCTTTTACAACGAAGATAGAATGTATACAGAAAATGAACATTGCAGAATTTAACAAGATTACATTATTAAGTTAAATCTAAAAAAAAATGATTAAGTAATTTAAAAAGAAATAATTCACCAATTATTCAGCGGAAATAAAACAAAGCAAATAAAAAATTTATCCAAATTCGTGTCAGCGTTATGCGAATTTGGACTCTGTCAAAATGAATATAAATATATATAAGGATTATATAAATATACAAATTATATAATGAAATAAGAATTTTATAAATAATATATGAATATAGGAATTATTCATTGTTCATTTTACACACACACACACCACACACATATATATATATATATATATATATATATATATATAATATATATATATATATATATATATATATAATATATATATATATATATATATATATGCCCTATATGATGAAAATAACCACGAAGGAAAAAGGAAGCACAAAGGAAGCACAGAATGGTACTCAAGCTCTTTTGTCTAATGACATCCTCAGGAACACTGAAATAAATAGCAAGTTCGAGACTACATGTAGATCACAAAAAAAATTGTAGGAGGAGCCTACAAATTTATAAGTGAAAGCTACCAGAGTTTTAGCACTTTGCCCCTCTTGTCTGAATCCGTTCTGAACGAATTCAAACACAGGATCAAGCGAAAAAAAGGCCCTGGCTAATATTGAAATTATTTGCAAGTTGAATAATGGCAGACTCAAGA
The DNA here is from genome assembly GCA_023014485.1 of Bathynomus jamesi. Lineage (NCBI taxonomy): Eukaryota > Metazoa > Arthropoda > Malacostraca > Isopoda > Cirolanidae > Bathynomus > Bathynomus jamesi. The sequence goes on from JAJOZX010011977.1 coordinate 31,751, forward strand.
CTATTTCTATTAACAATGTTGCTGTAGCGAAACAAAATTGAAGCATTATTCCAATCAATACAGTGGGATAACTCTGACAAATGGACGAAAAGGGCACTGGACGACTGTCCCGTTCCAACGGAATATTGATGCTGTTTTACACGCGTGTGCAAATCCTTCCCCGTCTGTCCACTGTAAAAGGAATCACATTGTTTACAACCAATTTTATAGATAATGCCTGAATTATTGGTAGGGCTATTTTTTACTATGATATTTTTCACAATTTTTCATATGAAAATACTACATTAATATTCAAAAGTTTAAGTATGATATATTAACACTACCTAAAACGCCTGGGAAAAATGGAATTACTAAAATATTCTTGGACAAAGCGCGAGCGTTATTATTCACACGATAGAAAGCTCGTTTTACCTTGTTAAGACAAGATTCCAAAAAAGCAGGTAGGTAACAAATCACTTCCAATACTGTTGATTTTTTTCTAATTCGGCATCGATTTATTCCGGACTGGCGATCCTATGAGCGCGGAGAAACACTGAAGAAAATATAGCTTTCTTGATTGGGGTGTCATGTCCGAGTAAAGTGTATGGGCATTCCCCATGTACACGCACGTCCAAAAACGGGATTGAGTTGTTTTGTTCCATTTCTAAAGTAAACTTAATGGAGGGGACTTGATTATTTAACTGAAGGAGGAAGTCATCCAGTCACGCTTCATGGGCCAGATACACAAAATATCGTCGACGTACCGCAACCATGGGATGCCAACCCCCAGGATTCTCGGAATGTAAGTAATTTCGGAAACTCCATATAAATATTGGAGAGGAGGGGCGACGAGGGATTACCCATGGCCATCCCAAAAACCTGTTGATAATACTCGCTATTGAAAGTGAATTTACAGTTTTTGATGCAAAGTTTAATGAGTTCAAAACGATGTGTGCAGGTAGTGGCAGGTCATACTTATGTAATTCTCGGCAGAGAAAGTCAAACATATTGTCAATCGGCACTTTTGTAAACAATGAACAAACGTCAAAACTGATCAATCTATCGTTGGTTTCAGTGCGTAAGATCCATGGAATTTTTTACATGTGAATCAGAGATAGTTCCGAGAATGGGGCAAGACTTTGACAAGCATTTGGAGAGTTTATAGGTAATAGAATCCACAGAGCTAATAATAGGGCGCATAGGGTTGCTAGGTTTGTAGGTTTTAATAAGACCGTAAGGTAGGGAAGAGAAGGCGAAGTGGACGTGAAAAGTGGAATTAAGTCCTTGTGATTTTTGAGAGTGCGTTTCAAGCCACTATTGAATGATTTGATGACGTCATCCTGCGGGTTCTTCCTAAGCTTTGTGTATGTGGCGGGGTCCTGGAGAAGCTCGTTCATCTTTCAAATGTATTCCATTTTGTCCATAAGAACTATGGTGTTAGCCTTGTCTGCTTTAGTAAATGAGCTCACCATCTTTTTTTAATTGCAAGAGGCTATTGCTAAAACGTTTAGAAAAGTTTTCTTCGTAAGTACTATTCGCAGCACTATAGACAAGGCCTTTAACTATGTTAACCAAAGACAGGAAGATTACACTGTTTTTCAAAACAAGCAAGACTGTAACAAATTTGTAAAGAATAAGGCTTTTTAACAATAAAAAAGGACATACCAAATCCAAGGGCGTTTTTTGCATCGTCGCTAATGTTTTTCGAAGAAAAGTTCAAAACACATTTTGAGCTTTTTTTTTTTACTCCACTGACTGTTTCGAACGAGACTTTTAATTTTGCGATCCAAAATGTTACGAAGTGAAGTAGTTCTACACAACTCGTAAATTTCGTCAAACAAAGGTTGGATCCACGGTTGGGGAATAACGGCCACTCAATATATTTTGCCTCCCACCTTTTTTTTTTCTTTCCAAGTTTCCTTGTCAGTTCCAGAAATTTTGTACACAAGTAGTTACATACTTTTTTTTACAAGTTTTTATTTTTCCACATAGTCTTCATCCTTTTCTACGGCTTTCCTCCACCTCGAAAAGGGCCTTTATTCCTTGCTGGTAAAAGTCTGATGGGTTCCGCTGGACCCACCTCTTAACCTCCTCAACAACCTCATCGTCACTCTGAAACTTTCTTCCACGAATAGCATCCTTCATTGGCCCAAACAAATGGAAGTCTAAAGGTGTCAGATCCGGGCTGTATGGAGGGTGGGGTAACACAGTTAAGCGCATTTTTGTGACGGCTTCTCTTGTTTGCAAACTGTCGTGTAGTCTTGCGTTATCGTGCAAAAGAAGGACGTCTTCCAGTTTTTTCTCCGGTCGAACTCGCTTTATACGTCTCTGGAGTTTCTGTAGTTTAGCAATATATGCCTCTGAGTTGATTGTTTGTCCTTTCTTTATAATGTCCACCACAGTCACCCCTTTCATGTCTCAGAAGATGGTGGTCATAACCTTTCCTGCAGAGGGAGCCATTTTGAACTTTTTCTTGTGTGGGGAGTCTGCGTGATGCCACTCCATGGATTGGCGTTTTGTTTCCAGTTGAAAGTGAGTAGTATAGCCGCAAAAGGGGAGAGTGCAAGAATGTTGCAGGTTATTATGTAATGTTGCAAAGGGGTGGGGGTTGTTGCAAAGGGTGGGGTTGTTGCAAAGGGGGGTGGGGGGGAAACTTGGAGGCGGCGTTATCCCCCAAGAGAAGAGGAGGAGAGAAAGGAGGAGAGGTGTTCACCTGGCAGGAGCCAAGTGCACATTAAGACTTCAGCCGAGTTGGCGTTGTTTTATAGGCTCCTAATCAGCCAGTTGGCGTAAATGGCTTGAGTTGCCAGATACCGCGATACCATTGTATACATTATTATAGACTCCTAATCAGCCAGTTGGCTGTAAATGGTTGTCAGATACCTCTTTTTAGCAGTATTATTGCATACATTATTATTATATACGCCTAATCAGCCAGTTGGCTGTAAATGAGTTGCCAGATAGCGCCATGTATTCCGAAGACAGAGTTGCCAGATACCATTGTATACACTATTATAGACTCCTAATCAGCCAGTTGGCTTAGAAGGCTTAAATATTGCCAGATACCGCAATACCGTTGTATACATTATTATATTTCGAATACCGGTAGTAGAAGGCATAACAATAAACAACATTGCATCATTCTTTTTATTATAAATATATAGAAAATAAATATACATTTGAGGAATATGCGTATAACAGAAATATATACACACAATTATGGATATATATATAAAATAAAATATACATTTCAAATAAATATACACTTCAATAGAAATATGTACATAACAGTACAGGAGAAATATACACACACACACAATTATGGTGATATATAAAATAAAATATACATTTCAAATAAATATACACTTCAATAGAAATATGTACATAACAGTACAGGAGAAATATCAAGCAAAATATATATATATATATATATATATATAAACACAAATCAATAGAAATATGCGTATAATCGGGGAAATGTCAAGCAAAATATATATACAATTCACTTTTTTTTCAAAATACTAAACTCGGTCTTAATCGAGTTTACAATTACATCATTATTGCTCTGCATTACGCAGTATATGCGGCTTAATAATATTTCACCGCTTAAAGTATAGGGAAACCTGTATTCGATATGAAGGCTTTCATATCGTTCAGTACTATTTTTGTTCCCACTTTACAACCGGTTGGTAAGTCATCTTTAAACACGTCTAGAATACAATCAAAAGCACGCACAAAGAGTTCATCGTTAGCTACATTATTAAACACAAGTTTATAAGAACGCTTTTCCAATCGAGGGTTTATTTCTACCGACTCGAGCTTTTCAATCGTGAACTCACTCAACATAGCGGCAATTGAAATAATCTTCTAAATCGTTACGACAACTGCGCGTTATATAAAGAAATAGTTCTTCAGGGTGAACGGTGTAGGTGAGCTCAGCCTTGTACCGATCAATTGCTTTGTACCAAAGTTCATGGTATTTCAAAGAGTCTAAACTTTTTAAATAAACATCCAGCACTAGACCATTCTCACCAGCCCTACACTCGGTAAACCCATCGAGCAGAGCAGTGTATGCGTATTCAAGTACTGTATCAAAATAAAACATATCCGTAACACGCGCGTCTAATATAGGTTTCAGTTTACGGAATCCGACGATTTCAAACATTCTGTCGAGGATGAAACGGTTTCGCGTAGGAATAAGAGCGTTATTATCAGAAGCATTCTTCCACATCAGCCTTATATCAATGCACGGCCGATCGTTATTTATACACAACGTACATACAACGGCGTATGAGGGTGCGTCACTAATCTGCTCTCTTCTTGTACCTACGTTAGCAGGTATTTTATAACGATCTTCACTCCACTTCTCAACTATCACAAAGATTCTATTCATCTCCTCGATACTTAAATAAACCCGTTTGTTTGTCGGTCTACATTCCGTTTCCAGTACATAGCTAATGGTACCGGAATTACGCCTGAACACGCGCAACGATTTCGTCACGGACACATCGTACGAGGCGTTGAGAATGCTGCTCAAAGGAAGTTCCATCGTATTCGAAGAGCGCACGTCCACTCGGCTCAAGCTCTGAGATAACTATGAGCCGTGTGAGGCACGCAGGTAGGCAGGAATGGTTCGACGGGCGGCTGACTCGATGATACGTGAATGGGCTTGTTCCGCGAGTCGAATTGTTGTACCGGTACAAGAATATCACTACCAGCCTACGCACCAGACATTTTGGATAAGAACTAGGAACATTTTACTAAACATCTCCACACTCAGGCGCACTATTTGAGAGGAACATATGTTCATATTTTTCCTTTCTGCCCATCAAACGATACTCGTCTCTAAACTCTGTTAAAAATTCACGCAGGGCACTAGCCACAACCTCACTACGAACCTCATCATGATATACGTTAATATAGTGATAAAAATACTTAAGATTGTCCATGATCACGAGATTCACATTTCCAGTCGTAGGGTATGAGTAATCGACATGGTGTAGCATGACGTAATACCGCTTGTCACACCACCCATCAGCAAGACTCATTATCCATACCTGCTGCTTCTCTTCTGCACGCGTTGTTTCTTTTACTTCACGGTGTATGTGAGACTTTATAAAGTTTAGCTCTGCAGTATACTTCAGCACATCGTCTGTGCAACGAAAGCCTTCAACGGTCTCACCAGAACATCCGTAGAGTATTTGTACATCTTGGAACTTCGCACAATCCAATGTGTTTTTAAAAGAGGCATAGGAGGGATGAATAGGAAGTTTTTCGGTATCCACCACATCCTGGCACTTTACTGAATACCATTTCGTAAACGTTGTACAAGCAATATTAAAGGTAGCCATTTGAATACACGTCTGATCTGAATACACGTCTGATCTCTCGGGCTTACTGCGGTCGACTGACCACGCAGGGACTCCCAGATAGTAGCATGACTCACGGTCTTACAGTGGGCGGAGCTTAGAACTTTCACCTACACACACACACACACACACACACACACAGGAGAAAGTGAAACGCTATTTGAAACATGATTTATTTAATAAACGAGATATTCAAGTTATATATATTTACAAATACGATTTAATAAACGAGATATTCAAGTTATATATATATATATATATATATATATATTTACGATTATATACAAGACGTGTGAGTTAGAAGCATCATTGGTATCCAAAGGGTACGGTATCATAGGTACCAGGTAACTGGTAACGTTTCCTATAGGTGTTACGGCACACCATCGTACCCCTAAGTTCCTTCACGCCCCCAGCTTCTGCGCCCGAAAATTGTGGGTGCCTACAATTAGTTGGTGAGGTTGTTCATCCAAACATACTAGATCCTTCAACGACTCAAAGTTAACAACCTCCCGATTCGCATGGTTGAGCGTAATACCCTTTGCCTTCACGATATATTTCATTTCATCCCCCACCCTGACCCGTACCCCATAAGTCTTAGGTCCTGTTGAGGCAAAAGAGTCGGCGTATGCGTTGTCCCCATACTCATCCTTGATCTCATCAGTGAGCTCGCCGAGGAACTCCCCAATAGTGGGCATGTATTCACCCTCCCTCTCTGTGAATATCACGCTATCTGTATCGGCATACAATACTCTCCGCCCAAGAGAATGCAATAGACCCCAAAGTTTTATACGGGCGTAGGCTGTTGTGAAGCTGGCCACAGGTATGTTTGTAACCCTTGAGGTATCTGTGGCAAATTCAGTGTTGTTGTACTTTATTACGTAAGTATTACCTACATTTACGATCTCCATGACCTCTTTATCGGGGGCATTGGCATAATCCCAGACATCGCTATAACTTTGTGCCAAATGAATGCTCCCTCTGCCGGTATTCTGCGCAAATTTTCCCCATAGACTGTTTAGACACAACTTTGCACTAAAGCGCTTGCCAGGATTCTTTACAATTTGGACACGATCAAGTTGTATACCTTCGCGGTCGCGGTAACGTTGAATATAGGCAGACTTTTCATCTTCGGTATCAACTCCTCGCGGATACCCTGATGCCTCAACTTATCCTTCAAAAAGGTGTTTATATATGGTGTGAAAAGGTTGGGTAGCTTCTGAAACCTCCACACCTCATGTATCTTCAGTATTCTATAACCATGGCGCACGGCTAGGGCCAACTCAGGACTTGTATATACGCCTCTGATCTTACGCTGGTGGGGTATATGGTTACATTCGCCGTTATCCTCTTCCGCGCACTTCACGCACAGGGGAAACATGAGCTTGTCGTCGATAACGACAGGTAAGATCGGCATCCATAAATTGCGTGGGGGGAGTACGTCTACGAAAGAGATCCCAAAGTAACGATCATTCAAATTTTTTGAAAATTCATTGATGGATGGTAGGCTAGGCCCCACCAGTTTCTCAGGAGCGCCCACGGGGTACGGATTGCTCTTCATCACGTATGGGTATAAAGAACAGAAATCGTAGTAATGGAGCTTCACGCCCTCCGTAGGTGGGAAGTATAGTCTGAAAGGATTTGTACGTCCTCCAAACAAGCTATCACCACATTTGAGAGGATCCAGCACCATTGAACGCTTGATCGCTTTTATTTCCTCACGGTACACCTCGTCTGTCTCCATCCGTGCATCATATTCATGCTCCCACAAGACTTTGTGAGTGAACTGTGATCCTATAAGTTGATCGCGGGTGCGGGTCGATGCAAGACAGTCGGCAGGAGACCTACCGTTGATATCTCCGGTGACTCCGCACTCAGGACGGGGGCATCCATGCCACCAGCAACCGTTAAAGGAGTACACAGTCTTCACACCAGTGACACGGTTTTCACTTAACCCATCAACCCAAAAAACACGTCCATTAATCTTAATGGGTACTTCACCCGTGTTGCGGGCGTGCTTTATGTATACACCTGTCTGTTGCTGTAGGTGTATGAGCCAGTAAATAGCCTTGTGCCCGTAACTGCGGGGATTGTTTCGGTGAATAATGGCTAAGGTGTCTTTCGGCATGAAGTTATTCTTGAACACCGTAAAACATAATGATGCGATGGTGGTTGCGACTTGCAGTGGATCGCATTTGAAACGGGCTATGTACATCCTTCTAAAGGCCTGGAAACATACTCTAAGCACGCGCACATCATTCACGCAATAACGCTCACATTCATCAGCTATATTATAAGGGTTACTTTCATTAAAACTGTCGTAGTATCGATCAAAGTCTTCACGTTCATCCATGCAGTCAAAATAATGTTTGGGGGGTGGTGGGCCTACGTAGTTTAAAGTCTCGCTGGTGAGGAAAGTGTATGGGAAGTATCCTTTGGAAACTTCAGCTGCTACTCCCATCACCTTGGGTAGCTTTGCTAATTTACAAGGTGTGAATAATAAAGTATCTTTAAATTGTACATTGCCTCTTATCTGCATCTGTATTAATTTGTTGCCTCTTTTCAATGGATCACCTGTAAATATCTCAGAGGATTCGTGTTCAAGCAACTCCTTATAAAGGAACTGCGTGTCAAACTTTGCCCCGTTATGGGCGAGAATATACACAGTCATTTTTTTGAACTTGTCGGCTAACTTGACAATATAGGACACAAATAGTTTCACAGGACTATCGCTGACATTCGTTTTAAAAACGTTTGTCCGTTTACCACATTTGGGGCACTCGTCACATTCGATATCCATACACTCATCACAGATAGTCTGGCTCACAAGTAAATGTGGAATTACCTCTTTGGTTTCAGCGTTCGTATATGTTTCTATATCGTAGTATACAGTTATACAGGGGTTATTTTTAGGCTTAGCATCTTTCATATAACATACATGCTTTACTCCATCCGCCTTATATTCCTCCTGGCATGTAGGACAGTGAATTACGTCACACTTGTGCTTAAATTTTCCCCAATTATCCATTGTGTGAAACATACCACATTCACAGATTCTCATTTTCCTGCACGTGCCAATTGATTTATGGAAATCAAAACAGCTATTATTGAAAAATGTGCGTCTACACACATCACAGTCTCTCTTCTCAGCTTCAACTACACGGCTTTCACATTTGGTGCTTTTACACTGCTCACATACCATGTGACATTCTTTACAATGTCTCACTATATCATCCGCAAACTCGAGGCACCCCTTACACAAATCATGATGTCTCCCATATTTTCGACTTTTGTCATAACTCGCGTAAAGCCACCTTATATTACGGATGGGGAGATACGTTGTCCCTGACAATCCTAAAATAAGTAAGTAGGGGCCTTGTACGATCTCTCACACAGCTTTTAAAAACATACACAGTCCTACGACGATCATCCAACCCAAACACAACTATGCGGACATTCATTTCCTGTTCTACCCTTCTCAGCTCTTCAGGACCCATATTACAGTCAAATTCAAGTTCACAGTCTTCAGCTAGTTTACGGGCATGCTCCACGACTGTAGGCAACCAAATTTTTTGAGTTCGTGTATTTTGTACAGTAAACATACGTGCTAAGAGTACTGCTATAAAGCCGCAACCACGATCGACGTTTATATGCCGTCTATAAATAGCTTGAGAATTGAAGTTAAGAGTATACGGTATGGCACTATGACCCGCAACACGGTATACATGGTCAATATTTACCGTGAAGTTGTCCATATTGAAGGCTATACTACTTTGGGCGGCTTGCATTATACGCCCTAATATATATTCTACATCTTCAGCCGCCAAACGTCTAAATGGCACTATCACCCAATAATCGTCTACATCACCGTCATCTGACCCGAATCCAAAGGACATACTCGTCCTGACTTCACGCTCGTCACGATTCTGAAGAGCAAACTCTATAATACGCTCTACAACCCGGCGTAGTCCGCGCTCAATACCATTGCTATACATGACTCTAGGGTCTACCCTGACTCTATACCGATTTCTAGTCAAGGCTGGGGTGGGGGCTGCGGATCGCACCAATTCCAGCGTTATACCATCCTCAACAGAACGGGGGGCGGATGAATTAGTGGATATATTAGCGGAAGGTGCTGCTGATGGGGGCCCTGTTGCGTAGGAGGTTGATGGTTGGGGCTCTATTATTGTAGACTTAACAGAACGGGGGGCGGCGGATGAATAAGGGGATATATTAGGTGCTGCTGGGGGTGTTGTTGCGTAAGAGGTTGAGGGTTGGGGATCTATTACCGCTGCAACAGACGCGTATTTCGGTCGCTTTATACCTGACGTGGGTATCTCATACCTCCGCTTTGGACGTGTTACCGGTATCGCTGGTGAGGGTTCAGGGGAGGAGATCACAACTACACTGTCGTCGAGGTCATCCGTAATGATGGGCTGCTCTACCTCATCGTCATTCACGGTTCTGTGGGAGAAGAAATATAAGGATCAGCACTCAAAATTTGTAATATTTTGTAAATGACTCACTTAGGAGTGTGACGTGTTAGAAATGGACTCTGTAGAAAAATTCAGATTCACGAGCCCATCCACATGTATTATATCTGGACCTACAGGATGTGGTAAAACTGTGTTTATGCTTAAAATCATTAAAGAAAAGGGGGAGATGTTCTCGAAATTTGTGCGTAAAGTTATATGGTGCTATTCGACGTATCAATCAGTGTTCAACGAGTACCAAGATGATATTTTGTTCCACAAAGGCGTATATGACGTTAATTCGTTAAAGGGAAATGAACATACAATCATTGTAATTGACGATCTCATGTTGGAGATGGATAAAACGTTTGCCGAGACATTTACAGTATTCTCCCACCATCTTAACATAAGCGTGTTCTTCATCAATCAGAATCTATTTTTCAAAAATAGATACATGCGCGATGTGTCGTTAAATACGCAATATCTAGTCTTATTCGCGCAACGTAGAGATGTATCACAAATTGGGGTATTAGCCAATCAAATGTTCCCGAATCAGCGTAAGGAGTTTTTGGAAGTTTATAAAGAAGCTACAAGCACGCGTTACGGATATTTGCTTTGCGACCTTCATCCGCGAAACACGTTTAGAGTGCTTCTGCGAACGAATATATTTCCAAACGAGCCTGAAACGGTGTATATTCCAGAATGACAAAGAGACTAAAGAAATACCGTGAATTAATAAAAATCTATCATCGACTGCCCGGGCAATGCAGCAGATGTTTATTAAAAATATCGATGCCGACTTTTTAAAATGCATCTGTGAAATCTGTCTTAACGTTATAAATTGCAATGTATCAATGAAAACCCATCAGAAGGCTCGCCTACGCCGCTACAAGAACATAATACGTGCACTCGCTCGTAAAAGCCAAACTGTAGCGAAGAAAAAACGAATTATTGTACAAACAGGAGGGTCATTTCTCCCCATCTTATTTTCAGTTTTGGGTCCTTTACTGACTAGATTAATATAATGAAGAAAGTGGTAGTGATTCCCCACGAGGTGTACGCCTCACTGCAAAGGAATCCAGACACGATCTAGATCCCCGTAAAAGCAGACTTAAAAGAATGGAAAGCGAATTGTTAGCCCTATTAAACAGTGAAAAAACACCTGATGAGAAAAGAATCTTATACCAAGAAGCTCTGCAGAAATTTCTTCACGAGTACGAAAATTATAAGAGCCCTACAGAGATTCCTGTGGTTATTAGGCACAGCACGGGGGACGATGGCGACATAGGATCTATACCCGACGACACAGCTGACCAACCAAAAAGATTAGCCACACAACATATCGAACATGTATTAAAAAATACCCTCCCACTTACATTGAGGAGTAAAGGCTTAAGTCTTTATAATCTATTGAATGAGGATCCCGCCATACAATGGACCGATACAGGGGAGATCATTGTGGAAGGATCAAAGGTACAGGGATCGAATATCGTAGACATTGTCCATGATCTGGTGAGAAAGTGGGATAGGCCATCACCATCAGGATGGAAGCATATTAAAGCAAGACTACAACAAATAAATGTCCCTAAAACGTTGATAGGAAATCTGAACAGGTTAAAAGACTTGGAACATGCAACGCCTGTGACACAATTGAAGGCGCCGTCACCCCCGGCGGTAACACCTTTGAAGAGGAGCAAGAAGAGGTTAAACCAACCCTACCCACGTGCCTCTAAAATACGCAAATGGCTAACGTATTAACTAAACGCTATTATGACATTTCTACCCCATCCTCTTACGGCGGCGTAGATAGACTGTACAGAAGTGTTTACGGAGTAGGAAAAAAAGATGTTGAAAGATTTTTGAGGGAGCAGGACGCTTATACGCTTCATAAGCCTGTGAGAAAAAGGTTTAAAACAGCCAAGACAACGGCTTCCTCGATTGATTCTATTTGGCAAGCAGATTTAACAGACATGCAAAGATATTCTGTGTATAACGATGGTTACCGCTACATTCTATTCATAATAGACGTGTTCTCTAGATATCTGTGGCTAGTTCCTCTGAAAAATAAATCACCTGAAACAGTTGCTAAAGCCACCAAAACGCTAATGTTAAAAGAAAACAGGGTTCCTGGCTATTTTTGTACGGATATGGGGAAGGAGTTTATAGGCCGTGCTTTTCAGAATATGTTGACAGAGTTTAATATCAGCTATTACACAACCAATTCTATACATAAGGCTTCTTTAGCTGAAAGAGTTCAGCGCACCATAAAGGAACGCATGCACCGTTATTTTACACATAAAAACACATACAGATTTCTAGACATTCTGGAATCATTGGCATCATCCTACAACCGCTCACACCATCGCACGATTGGGGCAACACCTAACGAAGTTTTAGAAAGAGGTACGCTCCCGAGAAGAGAGATCCACCACCACCACCACCACCACACTCTGTGCGCTTCAAAATCAATGATTATGTAAGGCTGTCGCGTTCGGGGAATAAATTCGCAAAGGGTTTTGAGCAAGGATGGACACGCGAGATTTTTAAAGTTAGGGCTGTGAGACCTAAAGGTGTAATAATGATGTATTACATTGAAGATTTGAATGGGGAAGAAATCTCAGGAGGCTTTTACCGCGAGGAATTGCAGAAAGTTGCGTTTAATTTAGAAAAAAATGTGTTTAAAATTGAGAAAATTTTAGGAAGCAAAGGTTCAGGAAGGAGAAAAATGTACCTGGTGAAATGGCTAGGGTACCCAGAAAGCTTCAACACCTATATAAAAGCTGATGCAATAATGAAGCTTAAATAGTATGCAACATGGCTCCTAACCATTTCTACGTCACACTCCCGTCCTCCTCGTCCCTGTCTGTACACCCTAACAACACGCTAGCCAACTTTGTAACAGAACTCCATGGGCACATTGAATTGGGTCGTGATTCGTATGAGGTGGGGATATGCGAAATTCAGCTGGACACCGTCTTTTTAAATATTGAACATAAAGAAACCGTTTTTACGATTCTTAGAGACATTGACGAGTGTGAAAAAGCTGGGGTAGCTATGGATGAAACTATGCGCATCGCTCGGACTAAGATTACACGGTATTACAGTACAGAAGTAAGACTAGGGCCGGGTCAATATGGTTCGGCCGAGGATGTTGTGAGAGGCTTAAACGTGAGTTTAAGAAACTCAAACCTTACGAATGATTTAGTATATGAAATCGTAAACAACCCTGCACATACACTAATCCTAAAATCAAAGACTAACAGACGTCTTAAAGAACATAGAAAGTTCAAAATTCTAACCAACGGCCGATATAGCGCAGCCTTCCAAAGAGACACATTTCACGAGACACAGTATAACTTGTCCAGATTAATGTATCAATTGAAGATGGAGAAATTGGCTGAAAGGTCCCCAGACATGTGCTATATTTACAGTAATATAGTGGAGCACCAGTTTGTTGGGGATACCCAGGCACGCCTGCTGCGCATTGCTCACATCCCCAACCATAGAGGAAGGAGTTTGAGTATTACATATGACAGGCCCCATTATGTGAATGTCGCAACTAATTTAATAACCAATATCACAATATATATAAGAACGATTGAGGGCGAAAACTTCCCATTCGGTAACGGGAGCTTAACAGTGAAGCTACACTTTCGACGCACTGAGTTATAATGGATAGAAAGCCTTTCACCGTCTATCGAGGGATGCGATACCAGCGCGGTAGTGGACTTGGATCCATTTTTTCATCCATACTACGTACGGCTGTTCCTTTGCTGAAGAGGGGTGCCAGATACCTTGGAAGGAAAGCGCTACAATCAGGTCTTAACACTGCAGAAGACATATTGGCCGGGGCTAAACCTAAAGAAGCTCTAAAAAAACATTTAAAGCGTACACGGAACGAAATCATCAAAGATGCAAAGAGAAAAATGCGTGGTGGCGGGAAGAAGAAGAGGGCTCCCCGGAAGAAGAAGGGGTCACTGGGTGTATTAAACGTAAAAGGCTATCAAAAAAGAAATGCTGTAAGCGAATGAAACCTATGGTTGACCACTTTTTTGACTGATATAAGCTAAGGATATTGATCTCATGAATCATAGTTTGTTTACCACTTGTCGAGAGAGGAGTCACTATTTCGCCATGGCACGCTTCATCCACCCATGTAGTTCACAATGCTGTAAATCGGAGCTGTTTTTTGAGCTCCCGCCAACCCAAGTTTCTATTGAGCACAGTGACTTTATTACAATTAACCCTTTAAACACAATTAGTTCACCGAGTGCACCTATAGAATTCGTGATACCCAGCTCAGGTCCTTACTTTTTTGATCCAAGCTGTGTGCACATGTACGCTAAGCTACGTATAGCCCATTCTGATGGAACGGCCTGCGATGACAAATATGCTGTATACCCTGAAACAAACTTTCTGCACGCCATATTCAACCAGTGTGACGTATATTTAAATCAGACCAACATATCGGCAGGCACGGGGTACTATCATCTACGAGCCTATTTGGAAAATGTCCTCAACTTTTCCAAAGAAGCGAAGGCTACCTTTTTAAGTGCGGAGGGATATTATCAAACTAAAGATGAAAATAGTATAAAGGACAAATTTAAAAATTCTAAAAAGAAAATATACGAGTGTTTTGGACGGTTGCACACAGATTTCACTTTCCAGGAGAAGTTGCTTGTGAACGGGGTGGATATGAAAATAAAGCTCACCCGCACGAGTCCTGAGATCTGCTTAAATCTGGATGCGAATCAAGAAGAGGGTGCAAAGTCCGTTGTGGTTCACATTATGGACACATACCTCCGCGTACGGCGAGTGAAATTAAGTTCACCAAAACAACTAGAAATTGAGAAAAATTTACTAAACGCTACAGTGAAATATCCTATTAACAGAGTGCAGATCAAACTATATACGGTTCCTGCAGGGTTGGCATCGAAGCAGATAGAAAACATTGCCCTGGGAAATCTTCCTAAAAGGATATTAATCGGCATGCAGGACCACGCTTCGGTGAATGGAAAATATAAAAAGAGTGCCTTTAAATTCGAGAATTTCGGACTTAAAAATATAACTCTATACGTTAATGGCACTGCTTTGGGTGGAACAATGGGTAGGACTATTCATCAGACGCTGTGTTACCTCTTTGTGCCAGAGCCTATAGTAATCTGACCCATATTGCAGGTGATTGTGATGAGCTTGGTAATGGGGTAACGCAGGAAGAATTCATTGATCAATTTAACCTTTATCCGTTTGACATTACACCTGACTTATCTGCTAGCGTAAATACCCATTTAACACCACAGCAGAGCGGTAACATCTCAGTGCGGCTGGAATTCGCCAAGCCTATAGACGCTCCTATTAGTGTACTAGTATATCTCGAATCGCAAGCCCTAATAGAAGTAGATAGATTTAGAAGCGTTATCACTGACTTTTAAAATGGATGCTAATACACTTCAGAAAGTAATGGAGCGAGTCACACGTTCCAAATTTATCGGCGTGTTTGCGAAGAATGAAACATTGAGTTTGCCAAGTACGCGAGAATGCGGTAGTCTTATTGTGAACACCAGACATCATCGGTAATGAAGGGATTCACTGGATCGCGTCTGATGTCTATTTTAAAAATAGACAGCGCCTGTACTATTTTGATTCACTCGGTACTCAACCCTGGAGTGACCCTATTATTGTAAAATTTCTCGCTCAGTTACATATTCCCGAAGTTGTATGGAACCCATTTCGTATGCAGGGATATTTTACTAATGTTTGCGGAATGTACTGGTCTCATTTCTCATGCATATGTCAAATGATAAAGAATTTATAAATTTTTTAAATTTATTTGACCCGTGTCACACTCACCGAAACGATGAAATGGTATGCAGACAGTTAAAAAACCGTTTTCCAATTGTACGTACTCGTTGTATATTATAATGTTTTTGTTCGTATATTTGTAACGGTATATTCGTTTATTGTACTGATTTCTTTCATTTAATAAATTTATGAAAATATATTGTCTTCTTATCCCAAAAAGATCGAAAACACTTACATTATTTCGGTGTGACATTGTTGACTGATCAGTATACCCTCCCTATTCCGAGATTCTTCAAAAGATTGTATAACTCGTGTCAAATCCTCATCGGACCTTAAAGGAATAATGCTTTTAAAACATATACAGAGTATACAGACAGACAGATCCCCATTATGTGAAGATATCTTTGGTTCGAGGAGTGAACGCCATAAAAATTTCGATTTTAGCATAATGGGGAAATAACACTGATTGACATTTTTGGCGAGTATCTATTTGTCGAGATACTACAACTCTCCATATATATATAAAATTCTAATTATAGACACTTACATTTCTATGGTAGTCCCTTGCGTCGGGTTGTAAGGAGCGTCACTGCAAATATCTTCTACGGTTTGCGTTGAAAATAATAATTCGCCACAATCAATCGCATTGAAAAGACTAATTGTGGTTAATGCTGCAGTATCACGTTCTTCATACAAGTCTGGGGAGACGTACAGGTCCATGGTGGAGGATGTGTGACACTGCTGACTGATCAGTATATCATCCATATTCCGAGGTTCTTCAAAAGATTGTATAACACGTGTCAAATCCTCATCGGACCTTAAAGGAATAATGCTTTTAAAACATATACAGAGTATACAGACAGATCCCCATTATGTGAAGATATCTTTGATTCGATTACCAATTTCGATTTTAGCATAATGGGGAAATAACACTGATTGACATTTTTGACTAGTATCTATTTGACGAAATACTACAACTCTCCGTATATATATAAAATCGAATTATGGACACTTACATTTCTATGGTAGTCCCTTGCGTCGGATTGTAAGGAGCGTCACTGCAAATATCTTCTACGGTTTGCGTCGAAAATAATTCGCCACAATCAATCGCATTGAAAAGACTAATTGCGGTTAATGCTGCAGTATCACTTTCTTCATACAAATCTGGGGAGACGTACAGGTCCATGGTTGAGGAATGATTATTCACTGATGCGAAAATAGCTACTGTTACTCCCAACTGAAAATATCCCCTTTTATATGCACATTCGCCAAGCTCCGCCCAAAAGACCAGATGTTCGTCGTGATTGGCTGCCGATGTAGCTGGGTGGAGCTATGACGTGTACCATTCCGCTATAACGGGTACGGACGAGTAATTGCATCTTTATATTTTCACTAATAGAATTAATGCTCTTATTCTCCTTTGAAAATTATTTGGTGATTCGTATAGAACTTTTGATATTGATTCCAAATATGGTTTAGAAGTTTTCTATCACCCATAGTTTTCGAGAAAATAATATTTCCATTTACTCAATTTCCCGCATCATTAGTCACTAATGTAATCGAGAGGGTATAAAGAAATATATCATAATTATATTTTAAAATAACATTCGGTTTCAACGTTAAACTGTAGGTCTAAGGTGGTCATTACATAATAAAAGAAAGTGGTTGGCAGATAAATGGGCACCCTACGTGTCCTAGTGGTTAAGACGCGGGGCTGCTGATGGTTCGGAGTTAAACTGTAGGTCTAAGGTGGTCATTCCACATAATAAAAGAAAGTGGTTGGCAGATAAATGGGTACCCTACGTGTCCTAGTGGTTAAGACGCTGGGGCTGTTGATGGTTCCACGTTAAACTGTAGGTCTAAGGTGGTCATTACACATAATAAAAGAAAGTGGTTGGCAGATAAATGGGCACCCTACGTGTCCTAGTGGTTAAGACGCGGGGCTGTTGATGGTTCGGAGTTAAACTGTAGGTCTAAGGTGGTCATTCCACATAATAAAAGAAAGTGGTTGGCAGATAAATGGGTGCCCTACGTGTCCTAGTGGTTAAGACGCTGGGGCTGTTGATGGTTCCACGTTAAACTGTAGGTCTAAGGTGGTCATTACACATAATAAAAGAAAGTGGTTGGCAGATAAATGGGTACCCTACGTGTCCTAGTGGTTAAGACGCTGGGCTGTTGATGGTTCCACGTTAAACTGTAGGTCTAAGGTGGAGTGGAAAGCTTGACCTTCGTCAGAATGAACAATCCGGGCGGAAGCTAACCAAAGGTTATCCAAAGGGTATATATATATATATATATATATATATACAGTATATGGGATGAAATTCACAATAAAACACGAAATGAATGAATGCTGAAAACAAGGAGTGAGGTGAGGTTTTGTTTGATTTGACTCGTAGAAAGGTAAAATATGGTCGACCGAGTTGGGCAGATTCTCGGAAATCCTTTCCTCTATCGGATTATGTTTTGGGTATTTCCAACTTTCTTCGTTTCTTTAAATTTCGTTTTTCAATTTTCTTCGCAGGGATGAAGCTCATGTGTTTCGAATTGCATCGTTCTATAATTCTGTTTTCTATGGTTGGTTGGATAACTACGTTATTTGTTCCGTCTTTGAATCTTCCATTTGAATATCTATATAAACATATTGTTATTTTATATGTTTGATTCTTCCAACTGATTAACTGTATAAATATATATATTGTGGTTTACATATAGTTTAAAATAATATACGTTTGGTATGATTTTCATAATATATATATATATATATATATATATATATATATATATATATATATATATATATATATATATATATATATATATATATATTTCTATAATTCTGTTTTCTATGGTTGGTTGAATTATGGATAACTACGTTATTTGTTTCGATAAGTTCAACTTCAAGGAAGCTCAAGTTAATGTTATATTTTGCATATAATCCACTATATACATCTATTGTAAAACACTATATACATCTATATTTCAATTAAGTGTGTAATTATTTAATTCATCTACCATATTGTGGTACACAATGCTTAATATATATATATATATATATATATATATAATTATATATATATAATTCTGTTTTCTATGGTTGGTTGAATTATGGATAACTACGTTATTTGTTTCGATAAGTTCAACTTCAAGGAAGCTCAAGTTAATGTTATATTTTGCATATAATCCACTATATACATCTATTGTAAAACACTATATACATCTATATTTCAATTAAGTGTGTAATTATTTAATTCATCTACCATATTGTGGTACACAATGCTTATTAGAATACATGGTGCGATCTGGCAACTCAGCACCCCAATACAAGGCGTGATCTGGCAACTCAGCCAGAATAGAGGCTTATAAAAGATCGAGAAGCTGGTGAAGACTCATTCCCAGCTCGGCTCCAGCCGAGCAAGGACCTCTGGTCCTTCTTTTTTTGGCCCTTTGGTAAGCCCCTTAGTGGCCTCTTAGGTTAGGAAAACGAAAATAATATGCCTTAAAGGCAACTACTCTCTCTCTCTCTCTCTCTCTCCTACAGGCGTCTCTCTCCCTCCTTCAGCTCTCTCTCTCTCTCTCCTACAGGCGTCTCTCTCCTGCATGTGTAACTACTGCATGTGTACCTCCTGCATGTGTGCGTATGTGTGTGTACCTCCTGCATATGTACCTCTCCCCCCTTGGCTGATTAGGCGTATATAATAATAATGTATGCAATAATACTGCTAAAAAGAGGTATCTGGCAACCATTTACAGCCAACTGGCTGATTAGAAGTCTATAATAATGTATACAATGGTATCGCGGTATCTGGCAACTCAAGCCATTTACGCCAACTGGCTGATTAGGAGCCTATAAAACAACGCCAACTCGGCTGGTCTTAAAGTGCACTTGGCTCCTGCCAGGTGAACACCTCTCCTCCTTTCTCTCCTCCTCTCTCTCTTGGGGGATAACGCCGCCTCCAAGTTTCCCCCCACCCCCCTTTGCAACAACCCCCCTTTGCAACAACCCCCACCCCCTTTGCAACATTACATAATAACCTGCAACATTCTTGCACTCTCCCCTTTTACGGCTATACTACTAAAGTGATGTACCGAAGTCTCATCCCCAGTCACAATTCGTGAAAGGAAGTCATCCCCTTCAGTCTCGTATCGAGCCAAGGACTTGGAAGCAATTTCTTTTCTTTGGTATTTGTGTTCAGTCAGTTCGCGAGGAACAAACCGTGAACACACTTTTGAGTATCCCAGTTGCTGAATTATCTTATTCACACTTCCTTGATCGAATGATGCTGTTAGCACGTTGCACAGTGAGGGATGTCAGCCGATGCCGGGCGACCGCTGCGTGGCTCATCATCGAGGCTGGCTCTCCCTCTCTCCGATGATCTCACACACTTAAACCAGCGTCCAACTGTGCTTCGATCAACAGCAGCATCTCCGTCAACGTTTTGTAGACGTTTGTGAATATTTCCAACTGTTTCCTTCTCTGCGGTTAAGAACTCGATAACAGCTCTGTTTACGACGCATATCACTGTCAGACGCCATTTTCGAAACTGCGTTAACCATCGGTTTTATACAAGGAGGGGAGGTTCAAACTGGAAAAATCCGGTTATGTGAAGCGCAGAAAGCTCAAACTTACGGCCCAAAAGACATTTCAGCCCCATGGCCTATTATTTAGCTAAGAAAAAATGGTGGGGCAAAATATATTGAGTGCCCCCTAGTACGTTTGGCAATGCGTAAATTTTTGAAGGCGGCTATATTTTCTTCAGTGTTTCTCCGCGCTCATAGGATCGCCAGTCCCGAATACATCGATGCTGAATTGGAAAAAATCAACAGTATTGGAAGTGATTTGTGTTACCCACCTGCTTTTTTGGAATCTTGTCTTAACAAGGCAAAACAAACTTTCTATTGTGTGAATAATAACCCTCGCGCTTTGTCGAAGAATATTTTAGTACTTCCATTTTTCCCAGGCTTTTTAGGTAGTGCTAATGCACTTAAATTTTTGAATATTAATGTAGTATTTTCATATGACAAAATTGTGAAAAATATCATAGTAAAAAATAGCCCACCAATAACTCAGGCATTATCTATAAAATTGGTTGTAAACAATGTGATTCCTTTTACAATGGACAGACGGGAAAGGATTTGCACACGCGTGTAAAACAGCCTGAATATTCCGTTGGAACGGGACAGTCGTCCAGTGCCCTTTCCGTCTATTTGTCAGAGTTCTCCCACTGTATTGATTGGAATAATGCTTCAATTTTGTTTCACTACAGCAACATTGTTAATAGAAATTTTCTTGAGTCTGCCATTATTCAACTTGCAAATAATTTCAATATTAGCCAGGGCCTTTTTCGCTTGATCCTGTTGTTTTGAATTCGTTCAGAACGGATTTAGACAAGAGGGGCAAAGTGCTAAAACTCTGGTAGCTTTTACTTAGAAATTTGTATGCTCCTCCTACAAATTTTTTTTTTGACATACTATATAGTCTCGAACTTATTTATTTCAGTGTTCCTGAAGATGTCATTAGACGAAAGCACTTGAGCACCATTCCGTGTTTCCTTTTTGGTTATTTTCATCACGAATATTATTCACGCGTCACTTTTGTGAAATAAGTTTCATATATATATATATATATATATATATATATATACAGGGTAGGTAAAAAAAAGTGACCCCTTTGAGGTAAACTGTCATTAAAAAAAGTAAGGAGACTAGAGCTCCCAAACTACATAGATGTTTACATTAGCATGTTGTTCGTCTTAATTGAGAAGTTGCTCGATGTGTTCTCCCTTTCCTGCTCAACGCAGCCCTCCAAACGTGGACGCCACTGATCAATACACCTGTTTTCATATCGTTGAGACACCTTCTCCCAGCCGAGCAGAATTCTTTCGCGTAGTTCATCTCTCTCTCTCATATTGGTACCAGGGATGTAAACTTTGGACTTCAGGACTTCCCAAACACCATAATCTAGTGGTGAAAGATCGGGGCTACTAGCCGGCGACATATTGGGTTCGATAAAATCCGGTGTTTCGTTCTCAAGGAATGTGACAGTTTGGCGTGCTCTGTTGGAAAGTATATCTTTCACCACTAATTCGTCGAACATCAGTTACATAATTAACTATTGAATAAGTGTCTGCGGGTCAAGATTTCATATAATTCTTCAAATGCTGCAACAACATTGTCAGTTAGGACAAGGGCCAAGGCTGCTATCATTCTCATTGAGCGCAAACTCTCTTTTCTTGGTATTATTGTTTTAAACCGCTTGCTTGTATTTTCCTCTAAATATTTTGACTCTGATGAAAAAAAGCATCCTTTAACATCAGCTCCTAGAAATATAGATCTTAAGCTGTTAATCGACTTTTCGAAGTCCACCATAACGCTAGTAGGGGCTAAATTTCCCCGGATATTTTTTAGTTTTTGAAGTAATCTTGTTCAAGTTTTTTCACTTTTATCCGGCCAAAGAGCGTATACTAATGGTACTGTATGCTCATTGAGGGAACCATGTATAGTATATAATTGATGAAAGATTTCAGGAGCAGTTTTGAATATTCCATCGAGAAACCAATGGGAGGAATTTTCTAAGTAATCCAAATTTTTTTGGGTGCCAAAAACTATTATTCTTTTGCCTCCAGGCCGTGAATCATATGAAACAAAATTTTCGCCGTCTTTCGTTGTACTATACTGCTCTGTCAAAATAACATAGTCAGCATGTAATGGCAATGGCATGACATTATTTACACGTCTGCAAACACTCTTTTCTTGGTATTATTGTTTTAAACCGCTTGCTTGTATTTTCCTCTAAATATTTTGACTCTGATGAAAAAAAGCATCCTTTAACATCAGCTCCTAGAAATATAGATCTTAAGCTGTTAATCGACTTTTCGAAGTCCACCATAACGCTAGTAGGGGCTAAATTTCCCCGGATATTTTTTAGTTTTTGAAGTAATCTTGTTCAAGTTTTTTCACTTTTATCCGGCCAAAGAGCGTATACTAATGGTACTGTATGCTCATTGAGGGAACCATGTATAGTATATAATTGATGAAAGATTTCAGGAGCAGTTTTGAATATTCCATCGAGAAACCAATGGGAGGAATTTTCTAAGTAATCCAAATTTTTTTGGGTGCCAAAAACTATTATTCTTTTGCCTCCAGGCCGTGAATCATATGAAACAAAATTTTCGCCGTCTTTCGTTGTACTATACTGCTCTGTCAAAATAACATAGCATGTAATGGCAATGGCATGACATTATTTACACGTCTGCAACGTCTAATATCACGACGTAGATTTTTAATAGATGACAATTTGGATCCCGCATCCTCAAATATTGTTGATAGTGCCTTTGTATTATCTGTTGCGATGTTTCTTGACTATTTTCAGCTCGATCTTTTATTTTCTCCGCAACTTGAACTGCTTCACATGTAGCTAAATCTGGTCCGTGCGTATGTTCAATTTAGTGATGCACCGGAGTTCCGGCCATTTTAGAAAACCTCCTGCTCCGGCAAGGCGGAGGTGCCAAGTACACCAAACTCAATTCTGACAACTTTTAGTTTTAATTCTATAAAACCTCATTTCTGCACCTATCCGAATATTTCAGTTCTCAGTGACTGTAATGATGATTTATTTTATGAGTGATCGGTGATTGTATTAATAATTGATTTGATATAAGCTACTTTACTCAGCATTCAGCAAGACATAAGTTTCCTAACCTGAGGATATTCTGTTCAATGGGAATTTTTAGAGAAATTAGCATACAAAGTCTACTTTTATAAAGTTTAAGTTATTAAAGACTTAATAATTTAAAATAGGAGGACTATAATGTATAAACCCTAAATAGATGAGACGATGGCGCGCGCGCACACAAATACTGAAATAAATCAATTGGCCGGAACCTCCGGCCGGAGGTTCTGGCCAATGTGTCTCCGGTGCATCACGGATGTTCATGAAGTCTTCCAATTACTTCATTTCTAAGCACTTTAACTTTGGCCTTGCATGATTTAGAATGCTAGGCTCGTAGCACTGGAAATCCATCCCAGTAGACAAGATCAAACTAAAAACACACAAGCAGATTTAAACTGTAAAATTAAGCATCTAGAGCAAAGCGTGGCACGCTTGGAAAACACGGTGACTATTCCGGAAAATAAAACGGAGGACCAAGAATTCAAATTGGTCAAAAATAAAAGACCCTCCAAACCAAAACCAAAACATAAGGATTTGGAACCCATTACCATCAAAAATAAGTTTCACTTACTTGCTGATGAGGAGGATGAAACCTTTTTAATTGGGGATTCTATGGTAAGGAATCAAGGGGACTTTTTCGGAGCAAGACGGGCGACCAAGAGAAAGCTCCGATGTTTTCCGGGTGCCACAAGCCAGATAATTAATAGGGAATTAGGCAAAATTAATATCAAGAATAAGAGTTGCCCTATCATTGTCCATGTTGGTGGCAATGACGTTTTTATGGGAGGGACAGGAGGGCAGACAGAGCCCATTATAAAAGAATTTAAGAACCTAACTGACAAGGTTAGGGATAGGACAGACATGGGTATGGTCGTAGGAATTCTCCCTCGAATGCGTGCTAGTGACTATACTCTAAGTAAAGCCATTAGCATAAATAAAAGAGTTAAACGCATGTGTGATGAAAAAGGCCTAAAGTTTGTCGATTTTTGGCCTACATTCTACGGAAATGGGGAATACTTTGGTTCGGACGGGATACATTTTAACAAGAAGGGGAAAAAGAAGTATGGTGATTTACTGAACATTAATTTGTATAATCTCTCTAAACTAAGACCCCCAAACCAGCAATTGATCCTGCTCCCCAAACAGTTAAACCTACTCCCCCAGCAGTTAGTCCCCCTCCCCCAGCAGTTAGTCCCCCTCCCCACAGCAGTAGTCCCCCTCCCCCAGTAGTTAGTCCCCCTCCCCCAGTAGTTAGTCCCCCTCCAACAGCAGGTAGTGACTCTCCTTCCACGTTGGAGGGGGCTCAAGCTCCTGCGGAGATTGTCCCCTCGTTAGTGAGGGGCTATTCAACTCCCGACAGCCCTGGCTGTTCGGGAAACGGGTCGTGCTAGGGGGCGGTCAGAATAGGGGAGGCTCCCTCCGTGCAATGCTTTTTAATGCTAGGTCGATCAGGAACAAGTTTGGCGAGCTACGGGCACTCTTAGCATCAGAATACCAGGATATCGTTGCTATCACCGAGTCCTGGATTCATACTGATCGTAGGGACTACGTTGGGGAGTTCGAAATTCCCGGGTATAGAATGTTTCACAAAGACCGCACCCGTGGGGAGGGGGGTGGGGTACTAATATACGTCAGAGACACGTTGAGTCCGGTTGACTGCCAGTTCCGGTCGGAACGGGAGCTGCTTGGCGTCGATCTGAACGTGGGAGGGACGAACTATAGGTTAATCTTGGTGTACAGACCTCCGCATCTCCTCCTCGAGGAGGATACAGCCCTGTACACCGAACTCAGTAGCCTGCTAGGGGATAGGGTGTGTGTAGTTTTAGGAGACTTCAACTGTCGCGGCATAAAGTGGGAAAACAGGACTGCCGATGCTGAAGGGAGGAGGCTAGTTGACTTTGCTGATGAGAACTTCCTCACTCAGTGGGTCAACGAGCCTACACGAGGCGAAAGCGTTCTGGACTTAGTGTTCACGACCGAAGACAACCTCGTCACTGGCCTCACCGTTGACGAATCGTTGGGCGGGAGTGATCACAGTCTTATTAGGTTCCGTGTGTGCGTCCCTCGGGTGAAGCGTAGTAACTCGAGAGGCAGTAAGCTCGATCTCCGGCGGCCGAACTTTGTTAGCCTAAGGGATAGCGTAGGAGATATGGGGTTAGAGGTCGGCGGCGATGTTGAGGGAGTGTGGAGTGCATTCCGGGACGAGTTTATGGTGCTGCAGTCTGCTGCCATACCCTCAAAACCGGTCACCCCTGCTTCAACGCAGCCTAAGTGGTTCAATCGTGACATCGCTTCGGCTATCCGAAATAGGAAAGTAGCGTATAGGAGGGCGAAGGCCAATCGTTCCCATGAGAACACTTTAGCGTATGTCCGCCTGTGTAGGGAAGTGAAGGCGAAGGTTAGGCTAGCGAAACGTAACGAAGAACTACGAGTGGCAAGCCTCTGCAAGGGGAACCCTAAGGAGTTCTTCAGTTATGTTAATAGTAGAAAGGCCATTAGAAGCATGATAGGTCCGTTAAAGGACGGAAGCGGCGTTCTGCGGACCTCGGACGCGGACATCGCCAATGCTTAATGAGTACTTTGCGGGAGTGTTCACCAGGGAGGACACCCGCATCATCCCCGAGCCAGGTGTGAGGCACGAAGGTGCTGGCCTGGACAATGTTCGATGTACCGCGACAGTCGTTGCCGATAGAATAGACAAACTGAGCGCGTTTAAGGCTCCTGGGCCAGACTAGTTTCTCCCCAGAGTGTTGCGGGAGGTGCGCGACCAGGTGGCTCCCCACCTGGCTACAGTCTTCAACAAATCGTTGGAGACGGGCCAGGTGCCTGGTGACTGGAGGGAAGCCAACGTGACCCCTATCTTTAAGAAAGGGGATCACGAAAGTCCAGGGAACTATCGTCCCATTAGTCTCACTTCAGTTGTAGGTAAATTATTAGAGGGGATAATAGAGGATAGGATCGTTGACCATTTGGATTCCTACAAGCTGCTTGGGGACTCCCAACATGGGTTTAGACGGCATAGGTCGTGTCTCACCAACTTGCTCGAGTTTTTCCACGTCATGTTGGGTGAGTACGATAAGAGTAGGGCGATTGATATACTTTATCTCGACTTTCAGAAAGCCTTTGATAAGGTACCTCACCGCCGGCTAATGGCGAAAGTGCTCGCGCTGGGTATCGGTGGGGAAATAGGTAGGTGGATTGAAAACTGGCTGAAGAATAGGCGGCAGAGGGTTGTAATTAAAGGTGTAGTTCGGGTTGGGCCTCGGTCACTAGTGGGGTTCCTCAGGGTTCCGTTTTGGGGCCGCTGTTGTTTATCATTTACACAAATGATATCGACGGTGGCATCGTCAGTCGGATCGCCAAATTCGCTGATGACACCAAGCTTGGGGCCAATGTTGGGACGCCCGAAGCGATCGAGGAACTGCGTGCGGACCTAGGTAGGATAGGAGAGTGGTCCGAAAAATGGCAAATGCCGTTTAACTTGGGTAAATGCAAAGTGATGCACATTGGCTACGCCAATCCCAAGTCGGACTACTCGATGTTGGGTAGTAATATCGAGGTGACTGATTTAGAAAAGGACTTGGGTGTGCTAATTAGCAGCGACCTTAAGTTTACGAAACTGTGTGTAGAGGTGGAAAAGAAAGCCCAGAAACTATTGGGTTATATCAGGAGGCAATTTCAGTTTCGGAACAAGGAGATTGTGCTCTCACTGTACAATTCCCTTGTTCGGCCGGACCTGGAGTATGCTGTGCAGTTCTGGTCGCCCACCCTCAGGAAAGATATTGAGAGGCTGGAGCGAGTGCAGGCGAGGGCCACAAAGTTAATCCCTTCCGTTAGGCATATGGGCTACAATCGACGGTTACGCGCCCTGAACTTGTTTTCGCTTGAAACTCGGAGGCTGCGCGGTCAACTGATCGAGGTTTTCAAGCTCTTACGCGGGTTCAACGATGTCGATTTTAGAAGTTTGTTTAGTTTAAATGATAACCCAACTCGCAACAATGGTTGGAAGTTGGATTTGAAACGGTTTAGGACTAGTGTGTGTGGGAATTACTTTACGTATAAGATCTGTGACACATGGAACAGGTTACCTTCGGAAGTTGTGAACAGTTCCTCTGTGGATCAGTTCAAGAAAAGGGTAGACGAAATCTTGCACACTATTTGAGTGTGTAAAGACATTTAGGACCTCAGTCTGCGGAAATTTCTTTTCCTATAAAATAGTTAATATCTGGAACCAACTTCCCTCAGAGGTTGTTTCCAGTCAGTGTAAATCTGTTTAAAAATAGGCTAGACAAAGTACTGAACACACACACAGTTTAAGATTAAAACCTCAGAAAACTCTGCAGGAGTTCGCTTGCTCGGTGTCTCTGTGAGCAAGCTAAATATAGAGCTATTTATATATTCTCCACTTTCCTGTAAAATTTCCTTGGCTACTTTTCCAGGGTCAAGGTATTTTCTTCGACCTTTTTCCGTACCTGCCTCTGGCAGGGAGGGAGCGGAGGGTGGGGAGAGAGCCTTCTACTTTTCTATCCAGTTTTCTACTACTGCTAGGATAGTTGAAAGAAAAATAAACTTTCACAAAATTTTCCCTGGCACCCGTTGCCATTGGTACCTCCTCGGTATGGGCCGCAAGGCCTTTTGAGGTACTTCTTTTCCTTGTAACTCCTTGTTCTGGTCACCCACCCTCAGGAAAGATATTGTGAGGCTGGAGCGAGTGCAGGCGAGGGCCACAAAGTTAATCCCTTCCGTTAGGCATATGGGCTACAATCGACGGTTACGCTCCCTGAACTTGTTTTCGCTTGAAACTCGGAGGCTGCGCGGTCAACTGATCGAGGTTTTCAAGCTCTTACGCGGGTTCAACGATGTCGATTTTAGAAGTATGTTTAGTTTAAATGATAACCAACTCGCAACAATGGTTGGAAGTTGGATTTGAAACGGTTTAGGACTAGTGTGTGTGGGAATTACTTTACGTATAAGATCTGTGACACATGGAACAGGTTACCTTCGGAAGTTGTGAACAGTTCCTCTGTGGATCAGTTCAAGAAAAGGGTAGACGAAATTTTGCACACTATTTGAGTGTGTAAAGACATTTAGGACCTCAGTCTGCGGAAATTTCTTTTCCTATAAAATAGTTAATATCTGGAACCAACTTCCCTCAGAGGTTGTTTCCAGTCAAAGTGTAAATGTGTTTAAAAATAGGCTAGACAAAGTACTGAATACTCTCATGTGAGCAAACTAAATATAGAGCTATTTATATATTCTCCACTTTGCTGTAAAATTTCCTTGGCTACTTTTCCAGGGTCAAGCTATGTTCTTCAACCTTTTTCCGTACCTGCCTCTGGCAGGGAGGGAGCGGAGGGTGGGGAGAGAGCCTTCTACTTTTCTATCCAGTTTTCTACTACTGCTAGGATAGTTGAAAGAAAAATAAACTTTTACAAAATTTCCCCTGGCACCCGTTGCCATTGGTACCTCCTCGGTATGGGCCGCAAGGCCTTTTGAGGTACTTCTTTTCCTTGTAACTCCTTGTAACTCTCTCTCTCTCTCTCTCTCTCTCTCTCTCTGTCGATTTTAGAAGTATGTTTAGTTTAAATGATAACCCAACTCGCAACAATGGTTGGAAGTTGGATTTGAAACGGTTTAGGACTAGTTTGTGTGGGAATTACTTTACGTATAAGATCTGTGACACATGGAACAGGTTACCTTCGGAAGTTGTGAACAGTTCCTCTGTGGATCAGTTCAAGAAAAGGTTAGACCAAATCTTGCACACTATTTGAGTGTGTACAAAATTTTCCCTGGCACCCGTTGCCATTGGTACCTCCTCGGTATGGGCCGCAAGGCCTTTTGAGGTACTTCTTTTCCTTGTAACTCTCTCTCTCTCATATAAAGTTGTAGTCTGGACTTTAGGGAGTTTTAACTTCAACCTAAAGGGTATTTTATATACAGGGTGTCCGAGAATTATCTGTACAATTTTTGGCTGTTATTAAAAGTCAACCATGAAGTGTAGAAATTCCAGTGTTGTCCCATTTTACAGAGAATCTCATATAAGTGTTTTCTGATACCACGTTTTGACAAGTTTTTTTTAGAAATGTACGCGGTGACAGACATTGATGATTTAAAAGCAAGAATCACAGCTGCTATTGAGCGAATTGATGTGGATATGCTGCAGCGTACATGGCAACATTTGGAGTATCGATTGGATGTTTTGCGAATCACTAATGGTGCACATATCGAATGTTTGTAACAACGTTACTTTAATAAAAGAAACTTTTGAAAATACAGATTCTAAATAATCTTGTTTAAGAATTTTACGTGTGTTATCAAGCATTTTATTAAAAGATGAAATTGTACAGATAATGTTCGGACACACTGGAATTTCTAAAAAACTTGTCAAAACTTGGTATCAGAAAAAACTTAATGAGATTCTCTGTAAA
Source organism: Bathynomus jamesi (assembly GCA_023014485.1). Classification (NCBI taxonomy): domain Eukaryota; kingdom Metazoa; phylum Arthropoda; class Malacostraca; order Isopoda; family Cirolanidae; genus Bathynomus; species Bathynomus jamesi. Next base: position 61,470 of record JAJOZX010011977.1, read on the forward strand.
ATGGGACAACACTGGAATTTCTACACTTCATGGTTGACTTAATAACAGCCAAAAATTGTACAGATAATTCTCGGACACCCTGTGTATATATATATATATATATATATATATTATATATATATATATATATATATATATATATATAGATAGTGGTAGTATATATATTCGGGGGATATTGTCCTGATACCGTTTTGATTTTGCAGCGTTTGAAGGAAGTTTTTTAATCCTGTTGTTTTTGAGTTATGGTACATTTAACCGACGAAGACAAAATTGGCGTCAAATTTTTTCACAAGAAAAGATTTCGGTGTTAAAAGTATTACTATACTTTTAACACCGAAATCTTTTCTTGTGAAAAAATTGACTGCTCTGTATGTAGTAGGCCACGTTTGTTGGTAAAAAGTGAAACGAAGTTATGCACAAAAGCCAGTCGGTGGACACTCGCGTACTGTCAAAGACTCCGACAAACATTGAATCCAATCAGTGAGTTTATTTGTAGCCAAGAAGACAATCTCTCCATTCAAGTTTGAGTGTATGGAGAATTGCTAATCGCACTGGTATTATTTCGTGCGTCAAATTGCAAAAGAAAGATCTTGGTCTGAAAACATTTAATGCTTCCGAGTGCATTGCATATCTGAACAGTAAAAAGTAAAATGTGTAGTGTTACCGGTGATTGCTTCGCCGTTTTAGATCAAATAATGACGCCTCTCTCGTTTGGTTTATGGATGAAAATGTTTATCAATCGGTCTCGAAATAATATGCAAAACGATAGTGGAATGTAATTAAAAAACCAAGACTACCTAAACAGCACGCTCAGAGCCTGTAAATTTGTAAATTTCTTTGATGCTCGGGTTAAGTCTTTAATTACCCTCCTTGTCAACTTTACAATTTCAACAATTGTTAGGAAATAGTTTATTTAAATCGGACGATTACTATCTACCTTTCATTTTAAGGGAAATATCATGAGTTTAATATAATTTTGTTTGTCATCGTTGGAATTGTGGTCTGGTTAGTCGGGTGGAAAGGTAGCTACATTTTGGGGTACTAATAATATACTGGAGGTGTATCAAAAGACCTCTCAGGACTTTTGAGTTAATAATTTTTATTTGCAGTCAAATAGTTGGCGATATGGGTGACTACAGATCAAGAGAAGGTAGAAATTGTTTTGCCGCATGTAGAAAACTTGCCTATGAACACCAGACCGTCTCGAGAAAAGTGCTGATAACCGAACCTGATCAGTTTGTTTCGTAGAAAAACTACAAAACGGACTGATTAGGTTAGGTTCCTAGAGCAGCTTTTTCGAAACAATGTGGTGTTGGTAGGCAAGTCCTTTGTACGGTAGAACTACCGATGAATGGTTGGTTTTGAGAAGCCAGTACGTTCTTGGATTTGGGTTGTGCTTAGACCCTCTTTGCCCAGTCAGTATTTTCCCTTCTGAGGTAAAGTTTTTAGAACGAAAGACAGGCACAAAAATAGATGGGTCCGTTAATGACAAAGGGCTGGAGCACGCCAAACGCAAGACCAACTGGCTTTGATTAGGCCGTATTCTGGTAAAAATTAATCTAGTAAGCCATTGTCCAGCATATCGTTCCGACACTTTTTGCACACATTTATAAACAGCGAAGTGAACTGACGCTTGGTCCCTGATGGTAAGGTAGACAGATTCCTGCTTAGCGTTTCTTAAAAAAAAAAAAAATGCAGTAAACGTGAGCATCGTAATTCTAACTCTCCAGGGGTGACAATTTAGGTCCGAATTATTGAGCCATTTGTGAGTGACGTGGCGAGATTTCACATTGGGTTATTTATCATTAGTGACTTCATATATACTGCAGTACCAACTTCGTGTTCACTAACGTTTCCTCTCATTCTCCAGCACAAAACTTATGGTTAGAAACCAAGAGAACTTCCTCAGTAGCCAAGAAGCGCCTTCTCGATCGAGTGCTCAAATTTCACAGCCTGAACCGAATGTGAATAGAATCAACTCTACTCAAAATCAACTTAAACCCAAGTGGTTCAGGTTGGGAAAGTAATTTATAGTTTATGTATTCAAGGTCATTAAATCAATAAAGCTCACATTAATGGAGTTTTTTCCTTACCATGCGCGAGTGAAAGTCGTATCTATTGTAGTGCTATGAAGTTAGTCCAACCTTAATGAATCTTAATTCTAGTAATCACTTTCAACTTACATTGCTTGGTAGTCTCCTCCGGAGATAATCCTAATGGATGTTTACGTACATATTGTACCTGCGCTTCAGTTTTCTCAAGGTGAGGGTGGTTCGACCCCTCCGCAGCATCCCGCCGCTTAAGGATGTAAGTTCCCTAAAAAATTTAATTTTCTAAATTCATGAAATGAAGATTCGTGTATTCTATCTTAATTGGGAAAAAAAATAAAAATGCAGTTCGGTTGGGTGATAGTGGTATTTGGCAGTAGCGTAGAGCTGACAGTGAAATGGAACCTCTTGTCTCCAATATAATTGGTATAGCCTATTCCACAAACTAGTTCACATCAATATTTTTGGTTGGCAAGGACTCGATGTAATCCAGGCAAGTTGTGTAGTTTAGCTCTAAATTTCTACTACCAAAATGCTTTACTCGATGTACCCTGACAGCCGAGTGGTTCTTAACCCCTGGGTCGCCAAGCCATTTTGATTAGGGATAAATCTACAATTTAATGACCCAATAATTTTACCATTGTGTTTTTATTACAAGTGAACGGTTTGAAGGCATCGGCCGCCGAGATAACACCGCTACCAGAATTTGGTTTCGCAGCCTAAAAGGGTTAAGAACCACTGTTGCAGCAGATAAAGCTCACGCCGATTGTTCCAAGTTCAAACGACAAAATCATGCTTTAAAAGTTGTCCAACCTACCAAAACCGGAGGAAATTAACCATATTTGGGTCACTTAGTTTCCAAACCTCAACACAAAGGCCTCTCGAGTAGTTATTTCAGTTTTTATGGCTTCCAAATTACTAGAAATCTTAAAAGCGACGGTTAAGTTGTATCAGTGGTTAAGGATTTACGACTATTTTTCTCATTTTATTGCAAATGCACATCTGGATTCCTACAAAAATTGTAGAAAAAGTGTCAAAATAGGATTTGCTTAAAAATGCCAATAAATGTTAATAAAGGTAAAAACAAAATTCCTGCCATTGCCTAATTAAGGGCATATTTGAGGGACAGTTTCACTCCGTTTTCTTGATTGCCCTCTTGTCTTTTCCTATTTGTGCTATTTGTGTTAATGTCCTTCGTTGCCTTTATACTATCTGTTGTCTTTATACTCTTTCGCTTGCATGGTTTCGGTCTCGTTGTGTGACGGTATTTGATTTTTTTTCTACTTCGCCTTTCTTCGTTTCTTCTATTTTCCTCTGTTCTTTATTCCCACTTTCCTTTTTCATTTTCTTCTCGTGGTCTCTTTCTGCTGTAAATACTGTAGAAGAGTTTATTTCGGTCATGCAGTTTTCGCAGAAAAATTTTAGCCCATTAAGTTGCTTCGCAGTCGTTATAAGGGAGATTTTTCCATCTTCCCATTCTAGG